>VYZM01004958.1:152540-164297 GCA_013398915.1 Dromas ardeola
TTTTTTTTTTTTTTTTTTTTTTCCCCCAGAGCATCCCATTCCTTTTATCAAGCCACCTAGGTAGATTCTTGAATCCACCTCCTGGAATGGAGGCATAAACCTGCTGCCTGAGCTGTCTTAAGAGCTTGATCAAGCAGTGAGGTAAGTGCCTTTTACTACATGGAAACTACAAGGTCAGAAGGGGAAAAAGTACTGACGAGATGGTGATTATGAGCATTAATCATAATAATATCGAGGTCTTATATAGCACTTTTCATCAGGAGATTTTAAAGCGCTGTACAAAAGAGACGAGTCTCATTATCTCCATATTTTAGATCTAAAATGTGACCTCCGGTACCTTAAGGCTGTTCTCTGAGGGAAAGAAAAGACTACTGGCATCAACAATACGTATTCTCTGTTAAATTTCTAATCATCACAATGAAGATTTTTTTAAATCTCCTTGTTCTGTGGACTCTGTAACGGAATTTTAATTGCTTTACTAGCAGCTCAAGATGTAATGAATGAATAAATGTAATTCCGATCAGGACACTGCCATCAGCTGATTGAGCCGGTACACTGGCATTCGCGGGGCATATTCAGGCAATTACTTTAGCATGTTCAATTATGTTGCTGGTTATTGCCTCGTTTGTTGAGGAATGGTAATTGAATATATAGGTGTTGCGGTGCACTGTAAAATGGATCAGCTGAAACCACCTTCAGCAGGGGTTTAAGCCAATCCTTCTCCCTTGCCTTTGCAGAGGACTGATGCACAGATCTTTCAGAGCATCCTAGCTAAGATCTTGCACACGAACTAGCAACTGAGAGATGGCGTTGTTTTTTTTCTTAAAACAGGCTAACACTACCACAAACAACTAACTGTGCCCTGAATGCCCCGCAAAATAGTTATGCCGAGCAAAACAGGAATATTACTGTAAGCTATTACTGAAGGGTCAATTTTTACCTTCTGCTGTCAGGAAAATATTTATGTTTGATTGTGTTAGAAGATGGACCTTGACATCTATCAGCAGAATGTTATTGTAGGAGAAAAGATTTATGTGTGCAGAATAGCAGAGAATAAAACTCGGTGCTCACCTTTCTGCAATGGCCCTGGTGCGGAGAGGCTCAAGCATTTGCTGGGGATTTTGTTCACCTCTGGGGCCAAGGTTGATCTGCACAAGTGAGACTTAAGGGGAAGAGAGATTTTTCAGAGTTGTGAGGAGTTTTAAATATCAGGGAGGAAAGTCAGAAAAACAAATTAAAAAAATGCACATTTGTCTGTGTTCAGACAAATGGCATTAGTGAGGCAGTATTTGGGGAGGTTTAAAAGCCACGCTATGGAAAATGGAGTTTGGAAACCCTGCTCCTTGGAAACTAATTTGTGAAATGTTGTTGCTTTTTAGAAGGAGGTCATCTGTTAAAGCAGCTGCTTCTAGTGTAGGGCTTGTCCCGTTTCCTTTTAAACAAAGAAGATTTGAGATATGAAACACATACAGGAAAAAAAGCAAAACTACTGAAAGATACTACATTTCAGGGGATTACCTGTCTTTCTACAAAGAGTGAGACCTTTTTGTCTAGGAACAGAAAACATTTTTATTTAATAGCAAATCATCCTGTGTTCTCCTTTTGCCTAAAAAAAACACTAATGACAGACAAAAGGCCTGAAGTAGCATCTGCCCATTTTTATTTAGAATTTCTCTTTCATTTGATCTTTTTTTTTGTTTGCAATAATGATAAGGAATAAATAAGACTGATCGCTTAAAGCTCTATTCATCAGACTCATCAGCTCCATGGGAGCTGGTGATAGACCTTATAGCTCCTGCACTAGCTGAACTTAATGCTGTTCATAAAATTTTAGGTTTCATGGCACTGCTGAAAAGAGACTGTTTTCCTTTGGACTTCAACTCAAAAAGGTCTTGCCTATGTGAAAGATGACAGATACTCAAAACTCTATACCAAAAGGCCCCCAGACACTGGACTAATATTGGTTCCAGTTGCATGTAGCTTAATAGTATAAAAAAGAAAATTCAAGCTATCACTTCAAACTTCTATCATACCAAAGCAAATTTGAATTTGCTACAGAATTCAATAATTTAACATATTTGTTTCCTTTCTGGTTTTGGTCATGTACTCTTTGGCAGCAATCTTTCAAATATACTTGTTCTTCTAAAGCATTTGGAGAAGACCTAATAATTTTTGTTCTGCAATTTCTTCAGGTGAGATTTTTGGTATTAGAAGTCTGAATTATTTTTGCAAAATTTACTGATTACTTATTTGGATTCCCAGATGGATAATTGCAATTTTACGAAATCAAGTTTCTCATTCTCTGTTTTTTTCCTCCGTTGTACTGTGCCTATGCCTTATAAGGAATTAATTTGCTAAGATCTTTGCAAGAATGTTAATACTGGATACATAACAACCAAGTGAATGTCTTTCAAAGTTTCTGGCAAATCTTTCAGGGATGTTTTGGCATATTCTGTCCCCATAATTAGAAGCAGCTTTACATTCCTGGAGTAAGTAGGCACAACATTTATATAAAAAGACTTGGAGGAATATAACAATTTACGGCTTACTCATGTGATGTGCTGACTACAGTCAGCTTTCAGGAGTCAAAGTGAACTGAGAAAGTCAGCATTTCCTAGGATCCCAGATGAATGCCACTAATGCGACTATTTCCTTCCAGCCTCTCCCAAATATTTGCGAACTTGCTGTTCATCAAAATAAAGAAGCAAAAAATATTAACCTCTGCGTAGCAACAAGGTGATCAGGAGCCGATGGGCATAGGGAAGACACACTGCTTGGTACCATGTCAAAAAGAAAAAAAGGAATCATCCAGCAGCCTTCAACAGTTCCTTCAAGTAAAAATCTGGAGGTTTTGAACTGGCCATGGAGCGAAGAGGCCCACTGAGGTTTCTCCAGGCCGTTGTACAGCCTGTGTTTCTGTGGACAGACAGCCGTGTTTCAGCGAGGGGATTAGACTGATTGCATGCAAGGCAATCTGCAGGCAAGGAAAACTGCAGAAGACGTAACGACAATAGAAGGACTGAATGCAAGAAACAAGAGCCAAAAAAGGTGAGGCAAATGGGGTGCTAGTTTTTTTGTTAGCAAAGCAAATGGAGTGCTAGCGTTTTAGTCTCTTTTGCTTTGGTCAATAGAACAGGTAAGGACTGGATTACTAGCGGGAACTGGGATGTCCTCCAGGTGAGCAAGTCAGAAATTACTTAGCTGCAATTCTTGTTTTGAAACCTGTTTTTGTTCAAGAAACCGTGAAAACAAACCCCGAACGTCCAAATGTAGCAGAAATTTTGGTTTTCAGAGGAGGAATGGAAGAAAACACTGATTTGATTAGGAGCACACTGCCTGCAGATTTCATGCTGTTATTCTCCCTTGAGGGTCAGGGTAGCATATCCCGTGGCAGTAAAGCGACTCGAGAGAGGTGTGAGTCACAGCGTGTTACACCGCGGTGTGACAAATGAATCACGTCAGACTTCCTGCACCGAGGTAGGTGCACAACTCCAAGTGCAGCTGCCAGCTTTAACCGCTGAGGACAGAAGCTTACCCTCGGTGGAGGCTGGCACTTTCCTGCTATTCTGAAGTCCAGCCACTTTGAGCGCTCCTTGAAGGACGACAGATATTGCATCTCTTCTTCTATTACCTACAGCTCGCTCTTTACCATCTCACGGAGAGCAAAATCCCTCTCGAGTGGCCTCTCTGCTATTCCTTCTGTTGTCCTGGCTGTCTCTTGGGAAAGCAAGTTTTGGGGACAGATGCTGTTTTCTCCCTCTCTTTTTGTTCCACCTCTTTGCAGAGTCTTACAATGCAACATCAGTCACAGTTCATAAGTGAATACATATAGAAATATTATATCTATCCTGGGAGGTCTCCATGCCATTTATTTAAGCACAACCAGTATTGACTTTGCCCTCATTTCAACATGGTGTTATCTTTCGCTCAAACTGTGAGAATTAACAGCTGTGAATATTTAACAACTGATTTTCCAAGTTGATGATCTTGGTGATAAGGTCAGGATGCCACAGTGTCTTGACTAGTTTACTGTGTCTCCCCTTTTGTTGTCTGATCTGAACAACAATTAAAGGGTAAGTGCTCTGTTTTGTCACTGCCCCAGTACAGCAAATTATGTTCTTGTTATTCGTCACATTGCTAATTTTTGTGAATGGATAGCATTGATGAAAAGCTACTTAGCAAATAAGACTTAATTTGTGAATGCAATAAGCTTATTCTGGAGGGAATCTACTTTCTTTTTTTTTTTTTTTCCTGATCATTGGATAAAATATGCTAAAGAAGATCAATTCTGCTGTGGTGCAATACTTTGACAAGACGTTGAAATCCTTACATCTAAGACAAATGTATAGCTAGATTTGCACAAGTGAAGAAAAAATGAACACGTGCTCAGAGTATTAGGTCTTAAGGGCAGGTTATTCACTTTCTAGACTCATATTCTGTTTGTTCAACCTACTTAACTACAGATTTAAAACACTGAACGAATGTGCAGTGCACATGCACCACAGCTCAGACTCTACTCATTAATAATAACCCTGAAAAAAATTAAATTGAGCTTAATATCTTCAAGGCTGAAAATGAAAGTTGGGCTCTCTCAGACCAGTGGGTTTGGAAATCTCTCACACATCCCCACAGGAATCCCTCCGCTGATTGTTGTGCAGCCAAAGACCTGGTCAAGACTAGACCACCACTAGGCCACCACTAACTTGGTGGCCTATGGGCTGAAGATGTTAAGGGAAGGTATTGAAGTGACTGTAAATAATATAGCAATAGGTTGTGAATAAAAGAGAAAAAGAAAATTTAAATTATTAGTGCATGTGTTGGAATTTCCTGAGTTGAAGTTTGAATTTCAGCTTAACAATGGCTTTTATATGGCTGAAATAGTTGGATAAAGTTTAGAAAAAACTGCTCCAAGAGAAATTCAGACTGAGTCCTTGTAGTATCCAAAATGGCTTTTCTACTACTTTTCCCTTTCTTTGTCAAGTAAGCTACTTAACAATTAGGGCTAAACTTTCTTCCAAAAGTGTTTTGGAAAACTCATTTTCAAGACAAAATTTATGAGAAATAAGTGTATTTCTTGATAATGTACTGGTGCACATTAAAGGTTTTCTGGGTTTTTTCCCTCCTGTTTCTGTGCCATCCATGGTTCCCCATCTCTCTTAGCAGGCAATAGACTGCTAAAATATCTGATTGCTTTGCTGCTTTTGGGAAAATCAGGTAGATTGCTTTTCTGCGTGCTGAAGAACTGCAAAGCAAGTTTTCACACCACTAAAACTCCTTCTGCAAGTCAATCCATTTCTTGAGAGCGTGCCTGAGCACCCCAGTTAATTCCCTCCAATTGCTACCACTAGCATTTTGCCTTTCTACATCTTTCTCCAATTGTAATCAGCTGCTCTGTAATCATTTGTTTCAAAGTGAAATGGATGTAAAATTAATTTTTTTCCTTTTTTATTACTATTTATTTATTTATTTGTCTCTGTGTGCTAGCATTCCAAACAGCAGCAAAACGCATGCCAGGGCCACAGAGGCATTTTGGCAGCTCTTTAAAAGAAGAAAGAAGATGCTAGGCTTTAGAAAATATGTTATTATAAGTCTCACTAAAGTAAAACTTGTTTCTTTTCACATTTTTCATTAATACATTTAAAACATAAAAACAAATAGCAGAAACCTACTTTATTGCACAGCTGACCACATAAAAATAAAATATGTATAAAATTGTTTAGAAAACTTAAGCCTACAGAAGGAAGAGTAGTGTAGTGTGGAAATTATCAGGGAAAAATTGTATGGGAACAAATGTTTCTCCGTACTCCAGCTGCACCAGCAAACATTGTGTACTGAAGGGCTAAAACCATATCAGGCAGTCCTACCACACCAGGGGTATTTTATCATATAACACCAAAGGCATTACACTGCTGTGTTTCAAGAGCTTATATGGAGGATCAAGACATTCCATCATCTTTGGTTCCGTGGAACAATAGAACAGCACCTGAAAGAGAAAGCAATCTTAAATGTGAGGGACTTGACAAGTTTGTTTCTGTGGTAGGAGATCAATTTTCTGTCATTCTCCAGCATATCTCTTGTATCCATTCAACCTCTGAGAGCATGAGAGACTCTTTATTCACTGAGGAGGTGTTGATTAATGAAATTATGCAGGGAGCTGACTGAATTTTCTTCTGACAATTCAAATACTCTGATGCAATTATTCTGTGAAAAATATACATGTTTTCACTGACACTGATCACTGCTGTGGTTGATGTGCTCTGGTAAAGTCCAGTGTTTCTACGAATATACTTGGGTCGAAAGTAATAGCTTTTTTAATGATCAGTGAAGACTTGGAAGCTCGTAGTCCTAATACCAAGATTATTTTGAAGATGAACCTAAAATAAGTTAAGCTATAATCATGTTAGCTCCTCAAGTATTTTTTTATTTCTTACGTTGTTTTGAAGTTTGTGCTCCGAAGTGCTAAGCAAGCCAGAAACGTGGATTGGAGCTAACCGAAGTCATGCTGCCTTTGGCTAGAGCTTGGCAGACCTGGAGAGATATGGTGAGGGTCAGTTGACTGAAGAGTCATGTAGTCCTAGAGAAGGTGCTGAGGATCCAGCCACACCAGAAGGTGCAGGCACCTCCTACAGTCCCATCTGCCTGCCCTGGGATGCCTGGACTATCTGATGGTCTCTCACTTGGCACTGGGCTCCTACGTTCAGGGAACTGGCTGGTGCCATCAGGGCCCAGCAAGACTCGTGGTCAGACCTTTGAATGAGTGCATCCGCTTAAAAGAAAAGAGCCGTGGGAGATGGCCAAAACTTCATTTGACAGCAGCTCTGCTTTGGTTAATTGGAAAAAAAGAGCAGAAAGCAAAAATATAGAAAGTGGAGTAGATGCAGTGCTTACTCTCTATATGCTGCTTTGTTTTTAAAAGAGAGAAACCAGGTTCTCACAGGTTTCCATTTTGCTATTCTTAAGAATGATGATGCCATTCTGAGATTTTTCAATGCCAGAGAGAGGAATGCGTCTAAAGTATTTTTGTTAGGGTCCGGTCCCAGTAGAAAGAAAATATAATACAAAGGCTTTGAATAATATTTGAATGCTACATGTTTTAAGGAGAAACTTGCTTCTTTTTGGTGAGGTTTCTTACATTCATCTATTTAATGCAATGTAAGTAACTGAACCTCTTTTTCTTTTTAATTTCCACGCTATGATTTTCTGTAAGTGAGTTGAGTCTATGAGATTGAAAAAAACATATAGAAAAACCTTATCAGACTAGGTCTAGGAATAGAGGTAGCCAAAAATGAGGAATTTCCACTCCATAAGAAATTCTGATACTTTGAAATTTGTTTTTGTTTATGAAAATACCCAACACTAATACTCCAAAATTGATGTTTGTTTCTTTTGGATTAAATATGACTCTCTGTTTTTCTGAGGCTTTAAAATGCTCCTGCCGTATTCACTTCAATTGAGTGGGCTGCTCATGGATCTGTGCTTCTTCTGGGCATCTTCTGAGATGAGACACAAGTGTTGGGAGTCCCCCTCTGTGTAGGGATGGAGGGGCTACAAACATCTGACCCATTCTTCCTGCAAAGCACAATGGTAACTTAAATAGAGGCATAGATGCATATTTGATATGAAATACAATGTTTGTTTGCAAATAAAACCCCCTATATATTTTCACTGGAACAAGCTTGAGCCTCAGAGAAATCCTTTTCAGTGGGTAACTAAAAATGACAACAGGATTGAAGTAATTAGGCTAATTCCAGTTCGGAAAAAAAAAAAAGATGTTTTCAAAAGGAATACTACCTACAGGGAAGACTCTGACCAGCTCTCTTCTGTCTTCGTGGCGACATGTCTAAACTTCACAAAAGAATGGAACATTTCCCCCCAAAACTGTGTTTTGTTTGTTCTATAAACAATCCATGGTCCTGAGAGATGAGAAGCAACGGAGGGAGACAAAATACAAACCAAGGATAGAGCTGGAGACCCAAATCTTACAGTAGGTTTAGGCACAGTGCAGGGCCGTGCAGAAAATACTATAAATCTCTTCCTTTAAAGTCTACTCCAAAGGCCACAAGAATATCTATTGGATTTTGGCTCAGGCAAAACTGACATTGTAACTTTAAATAAGGGTAAGTCACTTGAGTGTGTGTGTGTATATATATATATATCTCCAAATACACTGAATAAAATTTAGGAGATGGAAAGACAGAGAGACTATAAACATGCATATGAAGAGTTTGCCTACTATCAGGTGAAATCCAAAGTTATAATTGTTTGACTTGGGAAATGTGATCTTTCTCTTTAAGTTCATCCTTAAATTTTAAAGCATAATTTGTTTTGATTGAATTTCTAATGTTAATTAGTGAGGCTTGCACAATTAAAGACATCAAGAACATATAATTATGTTCCTTATAATTATACCATAATTGTTTTAGTATGTTAAATGATCTAATAGATTTTTTTCCTGTTTCAACAGCAGCATTACAACCATCTCTGTTTTATGAAATAACTGGCAAACATTCAGTAGGTACTTTCAAGCATTTCAAGTAAAGTTTTGATGGGTATTCATCTGCTAATGAAATATTCATGCATTATATTTTTCTCTATTACAAGTGACTTTCACTGAAGCGCCTAATGCTTGGTTTGCTTAGACAGATATAACATTCAATCAAACTAATGGAAACTGTGGAGTACTGTTCTACTGGATATTATTAAATCAAATGCACTTGATAAATATTGAGTCTCTGATGTTAAAAAGCATTTCTAGCATGATGCATGGATAGTAAAACAATACTCTGGCCCCTTGTTAATAATGTTAATATTAGGGCTGTCATCATTTGACAACTAATGATTTCCTCTGTGCATAAATGCCTTGGTCTTGGAGTATTAAAAAATACTCTCCGTATGCTGTTTAAGATTTTCCATATTGTGTATACATTTGGTCCCAATGTAGAACAACTGGACAAGTTTGTATTGCCAGCAAAGTATGTATACTTTGTCTGCTTAAAATTTAATATTTCCTTCAAGTAGCATAACTTGCACCCATGTCAATATGAAGATGTCAATTTTGGTAATTTCATAGGCAGGAAGCTAATGATCCTCTTACAAAACAATTGCTAAAGGCCTTTGGAGAATTGTCTGGGCATATTGATGCTGTTTCTCCTACTTGTCCTCTGGATGCTAAATTTCATTAAATGAAACTAAAATAGATCAAATGTTTTCCTGCAATACCTTTCCACAGGAGTTCTTTTGATAGTTTCTGCGAGAAAAACAGGGTGCAAATGTGAAGTGGTTGACAAAACAATGAATAAAACATGCTTCGTGCCAGGTTTTTAATGAATAAAATTAAAGTTCAGAGCTTAATATTATGCTTAGTTTTACCACTTCCACATGTATGAAAGTTGTGACTCCGTCAACTTAAGGTATCCCTAGTCAACATGAACTTCAAGTTAATTTCTTTTTAGATGACACTGTATTGGCTTCTTCCAGGGATCAGAAGGGACTCGGTAAAGTCAGAGTAAGAGCCGGCTCAGCAGGGAAAGCGCTGAAGGAATACTGGGAAAGAAGATGCAGAGAAGACCAGTAATGAAATTACACTGTTTCACAACAATTAAAGGAGTGACCGGACACGTAAAAATATTTCACCAAATATTTCCCCTGTTCTGAATGACCCAGGAAATAGACACCTTAAGTCACACTTGTTAGAAGTACGTACAATTCACAGGCTCTGGTGAAAAAAATTGTCCTTTCTCATCGTGTGCCATGAAGGGACATGATTCTCTGCCTTCACAAAAGAGTTTATGATACGTGGATGCTGTGCGTATGCAATGCAGGATTTTCTGGGATCAGGTAACCCCTGCTCAAAGTTAAAAATAAGATCCGGATGTTATTCTGAGGTCTGTATGAATGAGTTTGGGAAACTGCCTAAAATCTAAGCTGGCCTATTGAGTCACCAGCAGGTAGGAGCCTCCTTTGCCACCCTGCAGGCTGCTGAAACAGCGAAAATGTGTCGACGCCAGGAATGAAACTTATTCCTTCTTGTGGGCCCAATTCTGCCACTTTTACATTGAGTTATTTGATTTAAGACACTATTATACAGTATTCAGGGACCAGCTGAATAGTTCTTTTGAGATTGCTGTTTTATTTTATTTTATTTTTTTACATTTAATTTTAGAAGGGCGAAGCGTGGTGCTAGGAAAATTAGGAAATGTGTATAAAATTACGGAGGACTGACTCTGTAGGGGAAATGTTTACTCGGCAGGCTTTTCTCTTTAAAACACAACTGCTTTAAAGTATCACATTAAATTCTAGTGTGTGTGTATTTAAAGAAGGCACAATATATGCGAGGAAAAAGCATATGAAGTGCGTAAGGTGGGGCTGCTGTGGCTAAGCACTCCTTCTAGCCGAATACTACAGTGCTGCCATGAAATCCTACGTAAGTGGTCAGAAGTTAAGAGCTGCCTGTGGGTAGTCCCAACCTATTCACAAGCCCTTTTGAACAATTTTCCTACTTTTTTAAATACTGTTTTTGGCAAACATTTGACACTTGAAATACAAAATGCATGAGTCACCTACTGGGATAGGCACAGTATGTGGTTTATTGAATTTAGCTAAATTGTGAGTCATCTATCAATAGTCCTCATAGTGAACATACTTGTAATAATTTCACACATTACAAACAAGAGTAGGTATAATTTTTCAAGATTTTTTTTTTCAAGTATTTTTCACTTGGAGTTTTTACTCTTTTTATTGTGTTCCATTTGATGTTGTAGGAAAATTGTTAACTTTTTAGTGATGGAGGATAAAAAGAAAAGGTAGTTTATTGCTCGTCAGTTTAAACAACAAAGACCAGAAATGCAAAACCTGACATATTATAAAGTACTGTTTTACAAAGCAAAGTCCTCAACATGAGGTTGAATGAATACAAATTCTTCTTGTACAGCTATTGAGATTTATTCTTCTACCAGCATACCAATTTCTGTTGAGATAAGTAGTTTTAAAATTCAGAGGCAGCTCTGAAGGAGAGAGCTGCAAATTAACACAGATTCTGACTTGCCAAAAACATATGGTAATTTTTTGTGGGTTTTTTTGGGGGGTGTAGGTTGCTTTTTTTTGAGAGGAAAACTAGTGAGTGGAAGAAAAAGAGGTGAAAAGTATGTATGTATAAAATAGTGTCATAACTGTGGTCTATTGGATACAGGGAATACCATCTCTTTACTACAGAAAAACATGAACATTCAGGCACAAAAGCATTGAGGAGCTTTCCAAACAATTTCCTTAGAGGAATAGAAATTCAGCATCCCTATGACGAGAGTGATTGAGCGATCAGCCTTGCCCCCCGCCCCCGCCGCCACCCTTCACTTTAGAGCCGGCCCCTGATCACAACCTTTCCCTGGATGTTTTTCATGAGCATAAATGATTATGTGGGCATTTAAATTTGCCCGTGGTTATTTAAGTAGAAATTTGAGGATTGGGGTTGGACTAGATGACCTTTAAAGGTCCCTTCCAACCCAACACATTCTATGATTTTATGATGCCAGGAGTGGAAGCTGTGACCCCCCTTGCTCACAGCGCAGAAACGACCACCTGCTTGGTTTTCTCTTCTTGGCCCCCCACCCCCTCTCCGCCCTGTATTTCACTCCTAGGAAGCCCAGGCGTCCCCCACAGCTCGCCTGGGATTTACACGGAGCTTTGCTTCCCACGCGAGGGTTTTTACCCTGACGGTGGGACAACAGGTCTGTTACGATAAACCAGTATCTTGTGATAAAC
>VYZM01004958.1:165076-213546 GCA_013398915.1 Dromas ardeola
CTGTTTTATTGAGTTTAATTAAAAAAATAAATAAATAAATGTATATATATATATCTTGTAGTCGCTGTTAAAGAAGATGTTACTATCTGTTAGTGCGATTTCCTGCTCAGAATGTTACTGCTGAATTGCTAGTGTTTTATATTCTTTCTCTTTTTAACTCATCGGAAGCAACTTCTGGTTATAATATGAGCCAAATAAATCTGCGAGTGTGGGGTTTTTTGGGTTGGGTTGGGGTTTTTTTGGTTTTAGTTTGTGTTTTGCTTTGTTTTTTGCCTTTTTTTTTTTTTTTTTTTTTTAAGAATGAATACCTGTGGGGTTTTTATGGAAANATGAATAGCTAGTGGGTTATTAGAGTGAAAGGAAGAGCCAGTAGAATGGCTTGTATGTACACATGAATATCAAACGATGAAGAAACTGAATGTGGCTGTTCCTGCTGGACCTGCAGCCATCAGCACTGCACCTTGATGTGGTGTGAGCAGACGGAAGAAAAGCGACATGGACTTATTCCCCTTTTTCCTATTTAGTCTCATCCTTGACTCCTTAAATTCTTTCATACATATTTAGGCATAAATTGTCATCCAGACAAGGCACTTTACCTCCTTTGTTAAGCAGTGTGGACATCTTAGAGGAGGTGAAGATAGCATGGGGATCTGGAAGATCATAGTTAGACAAGCTGTTTGAAAAACTGATTTTAAAAATTAGGTGAAGCTGGCTTTTCAGTTTGTAAGCGTTACTCTTTGTATGTGTCTTTCTTATTTAAGCATTACTCTTTGTATGTGTCTTTCTTATTGCATGCTGTTTGTGAATTGCAATGAAATAATGCTTTAGGAGACAGAAAATTGTTTTCTGTTAAATCTTTGAAAATGGCTAAGTCAAAACATAAAATATGAATATTGTAGTGTTAAAAGTATAGGTCTCTAGTTAACTTAGCTGGACTTAATTCAATAATTAAAATCCTGGCTGACAAAAGTTTTGAATTGTACATTGTGGAAACCAGGAGAGGACAGACATGGAAACATTTAAGGAAACCATGGCAACAAATGGCTCAGTAGCTCTATACAGGTAAGAAATGCATGAAATGTATTCATAAGAGAAAGAGGCTTAGGAAAAGAAAACTCTGCAGCCATAGGGAACCAGGGAAGCAGTTAATACCTGACAGATAAGACCGAGAGGAAAAGATAAGACCTCCCCTTAGGGTATTTCCTAAGAAAACTTCACACACCATCTCTTTCCCAGTCAGGGTTTGTATCTGCAGTGTCTTGGGTGGGCTGTGAAAGCTGTGATGAATCAGTGCTTACACTGCTGGTCAGAACATCAGAGTACAGAGGCTACAGAGTCAGTACCAATGCTCCAGTCTTTCCCAGATCTATGGGACAAGAAGAGCCTGGAGGAGAAGTTATACTGGGGTTTATTGGACAAACAGGTGATTCATCCTCCTGGAGAAAATGTCCATTCTGAAGGACTCCTACAATGGTCCCTTGACCTTTGGCTTCTTCATTAGCTGTGCTTCAGGGAACTTTGTAGCTCGGCACTCCTTAAAATTTGTCACCAATATTTTACATCAGAATATTCATGGCTTCATGGCATAGATTTCAGGTTGTCTGGTGTGAGTTGGTTTTGGACTCTTATTTTCTGCTTTGAGGAATGTATTGCCTTCTTTGAGTACTTATCAGCGTGGATCCAGAGGCCCATGTATGCTTCCTGTATGAGAAGTCAGACTTCTGAATAGCAGGGTCTTCCAAGAACATGTATATAATCCCTGACTTTCACGCCTCCATGTCAGGCTATAAAGAACACAGGCTTTATGGCTCTTCCCCAGCACTTTTAAGATGCAACCCAATGACTGCTCAACTCATCCTTTTAGAGAACATTAAAACCTGCAAAACCTTTTTACAAAGGTGTGAAGAGCTCGCTTTCTTTCCTTGTTTGAAATAGATACTTTTTTTAAAGGCTATATCTGGCAGCCCTGTCCAATAGGATTTAATGTTTTGCGACCATGATGTCTTCTACGCCAAATTCTGAACCTTTGGGATTCATGTATAGGCATGGTCTGTTCTACTTGGAGAAAGTTGGCTCCAGAGAAGCATTCAGCATGTTTGTGCTCTGTCTGAGAATGCAAAAATTTGGGTATTCTTGGCTTAACATCCTTAACACTAGTCATCTCAGTATTTTTTAAATGTGATTCTAACAACTGCTGTGCTGGTAATGTCAGACCAATACCCAAGGTCATGGCTTTGAAGTCTCCACGAGGGAGCCTCTGATGGAGAATAAACATAGTTCAAAAGATCTTTGTGTGATTCTTCAAAAAGAGGACTAAGAACATTATATTGCTCTGAAGCTAAAGACTCAAAGTCCTCTCTTGCCCTTTGCATATCCATACTGATACCCTTTGCAGTCCATACTGATAAACCAGTTAAGGAACAGTGGTGTATCCAAACAGAGGATTTAACACCTTGTCTAACAGTGTTCTCTACAGGGAATTAGCAGTTGACACTGATGTTTGTGGCAGTTGTGTCACTTCATAAGCCCATACCTCATCCACCCGACTCAACTAGTTGTTTTCATTGGTTTCAATTGAAAAATCTTTCTCCCTCTTTGTGGAAAGGAACCTCAAGGAAAATTTTGTTGGATCCCACTGGATACCGCAGGTGACCATTCTGGGTACCAAGGATTCATAACCATTATTGCGCACCAAGGAAGTGATCCTATTGTCCACCAGCATCTTTGGCCAGAGGATCTGTGCTAAAGCCAAGCACCATCCTCCCTTGCGTGAGCTGGATGAATTGTGCTTGCCAGTCATCTGCAGTGGGATCTACTCAGGCACACATGGAGTAATCATTTATCCTATGGTGGTGCTTTGAAATGCTGCAGCCACCCTGGACACCCACCCACACCACCATGAGTTTTGGAGGGTTTTCAGGAACTTCCCATAAGACAACAGATGATGACCTCAGGGTGCATCACCCACCCCAATAAACACCAGCCCCGGAAAGACACCATTATCCTAAGCATCTACAAGGCTGTGAGAGTCCAAGGAGTGCCTGTTACAGCTGGGGAGCTTACGGCTCTCCTAGCGCTTTACAGCAGCTACTTCTGTACTACCTAATGAACATCTAGGAACTGCAAAAAGAGAGAAGAAACGGAAGGTGTTCATCAGTTGCAATTGTGCCAGCAGAGGCTGATAACTGTTGTCGCAATTGCTGTGTGTAGGTCAGAAACACGGCCTGAAACCACAGAAAATGCAGGTGAAGCGATTGAAAACTTGTGAAGAAGAAAATAAGCTTAAACAGGCTAAAGGCTGCAAAACCACAGGGAAAAGAAAACACTACTTCTTGACACTGGATTCTAATCTGAATAAAAACAGAGTTCAAGGCTTGCTACAAAGGATCAAAGAGATCAGATGACTAACTGGCAAGAATGAAAATGAGGATTAGAAGTGGCAGACGGGAACCTGAACTGGAAAGGAAACCAAAGCTTTCTGCAGTTGAAGAGGCTTGGCAAAAAGGATCAAACCATCATGGAGAACGAAAGCTCCAGGCACAATGACAATGAAATAATGCTTGCAAAATCAAAGGTTGTGATAAAGGAGGCCGATTGCCTGAAACCATACCTGAAGTGCTTGTCTCTGCTACTTGGCTCTTTTGTGGAGTATTTTTCAAGAATTAAGGTTTGGTCAGTATACAACATTGAAATTTAGATGATGAATGAGAAAATAGGTTTTCCTGGAATTTAAATTATTTAAATCATGCATATGTTAGGAGCAATTCCATCTGTTACAGGTACAGCATCTCCAGGGGGCTGGTGGTGTTTGAGGGGATGGAAATTGGGCAGGAAGGCTAAGTGGGTCTAATGCACACCTTCGTGAATAGCGTATGTACCTCTCTCTTGTCACAGTCAATATTACCCAGGCAGTGTGGGGGAACTGAACTCTTGTCGGCTCTGTTAATTCAGTTCCTCATTAGCCAGTTGGTGCTGCCGAATTGGTACTTGCCCTTTACCGGGAAAGTTGCTACTGTATTTATCTTTGCGGAGTTGTGTACATATCCAATGAAGCCAATCAGGGAGGATCTGTATCTGCTGACTGCTCAACTGCTCCTACCCAAATTGTCATGTTGACCACAGCTAATGTATTTGTCTCAGGACTCGAATAGACCACTATAGAGTCAGCAGAGAGTGTCCCTGCGTCTGGTGTCATTAATAGGTGTAAAGGCCATGGGAGCACCAAAACGCTTGTAAGGTTATTTGAATTACGGCTTTCTTCAGGTTTGAATCCTTCCTCTGGCTGTGGTGGCAATCAGCCCTATCTCCATGTTGCTGAATTTTGACGGCTCTGTGGTGCGCTGGGGTCTGCAGCGCTGCTGGCCTCTTTAGAGCTCTTTTGCAAGTGCTGCTTCATCTTTCTGGTGTCATCCCCTTATGCCTTCTGGGATCTCGT
Organism: Dromas ardeola; assembly: GCA_013398915.1. Lineage (NCBI taxonomy): Eukaryota > Metazoa > Chordata > Aves > Charadriiformes > Dromadidae > Dromas > Dromas ardeola. Next base: position 169,512 of record VYZM01004958.1, read on the forward strand.
AGGGAGCTTCCACCGTTAGCTGGGGTCACAAATAAGCAGGAGAATGTGCCATTACCAGGGACAGCAAGGAGGAAACTCAGAGATCCCAGCACAGGCTGGGAATCTTGGAAACACTCAAAGTAACATCATGAAAGGGCTTGGGGGCATCTCTAGTTGCACAGAAAGTTTCAGTAGTAGCTGGACCTGCAGATAGCTGTTTCCCTGCAGAACTAGCTAAGTCCTGCTGTTTAACCTCAAGATACCATTGTAGCGATCTGAGGATCAGAAGTCATAACAGATAGTCCATTACAGGGTGAAACGGGAGCTTGATCTTCTCTGATGTTTCAGGCACACCTTTGACCCTTTCTGCAGGATTCTATAACATTTCTGGTCCCAGCTGTGGTTACCTTGCACAGGTCTTGTTCTTCCCTGCTTCCTTCTTCATGTGGTGGGGAGAGGTGAGCTCAGACCCCTGCTTCGCTTCAGTGCCTGCCATTGACGGGACAGCCTTCTGAGGCTCCTTGCAGATAAGTAATTCAGAAAAACTTCTCTAAATTGTTCTGACGACTGAATTAGCTCCTTGCTTTTTACTGTGTGAGAGATGTGGATGGATAACAAGGGTGACAGAAAATTACCTTTTTCTTATCCCTTGATCCGGTCCTGAGTACAGCCTGGCTGTAACTGTGCAAAACTGGTGCTGGGATTGATTGCAAGTTATTACATGATCTTTCTGTAAGAAGATTTCTGAGGTGAGCCAGGTGTGTTTCAGCAAGAAGGGAGGGAAGGGCAGAAAGAGGTGCTGTTTCCTGTGGGGTTCTTCTTTATATTTAAAGTATCTCTAAATACAGTTGCAGAGGCAGGTCCATGAATTCTGCAATCAGGTGCAAATATAGACCAGTGTGAATAAAGGAGTGAGTGGAAATGAATATTCTTTACAAGGCTGGTTGAAAATTTTTGCCTGAAACAGTTCTTCAATGTCAGAAAAGGTAGCCAATGATAACATGATTATTTTTTTTCCTTTTCATAATATATGCTTTCCTTAAAAATGTTGAGATTTCTAGGGAAACCTGAAGATGTCAAAATCCAAACCAGGGATTTGAAGTGGTGCCATTTTGATGACTGAAATTGTTGAGGCTGGGGTTGAACAAAACTCCAAAATAACTAGAGAATTGTAGATTTGGTTGGACAAAAACCGTAGCTTACTACCAAAATTTTGCATCCAGGAATTCTGACATGGAAATTGTGGCTTGTTTGTCCACTTTTCTCCCTGAGCTGGACTCTATCTGGCTGACTATTGTAGGCCACACACTGTCAGGGCCAGGAGTGATGGACGTTTCATCTGGAAGGGAAACCACCTTGTACTGAGCCTGGGAAGTCTCATCCCCAGTGGTGACTATATGGGCCACAGTGGCAACATTTCCAAATCTGAATTTTGTGTATTCAGGTCAAAAGTCAAAAGTATTTAACTAAAATTTCTTTTACTCTTCCATTGAAATTGAAAAAATGCTCCAGGGAAAGTGCATTTATACAAGTTGCTTTTTTTTCATCCCAGTATTCCAGTGGGTCTTCTCCCCTCCCAGTCTATATCAAGGATTTCTGTATTCCTTGCAGCTAAAGTGCCTTTCCTCTTCCGTTAAAAGGCAGAGAAATGTGTGGAAATGCTGCCAAATGTTTGCGGTGTGCTCTGCTCTGGCTGTGTGCTGCTGCTGCTGAGTGCCAGTGACCTGGGAGCTGGGGACCAGCAAGTCCTCCTGGGCCAGCGGGATGCAGCAGCCAGGGCCAGCAACTGACACGGTGCAAGTTGCCACAGCCTGAGGGGATCTCTCTGGTAGCACAGTTAAAAATGACAGAACTGTAGAGAAATTTGGGAGGATTCATCTTGTTTTATTGTGTTACTCCATTACCAAACTTGTGAGGTGCCTCTTTGTCCTTAGTGTTTGGTGCTCAGTCTGGTTTTGAGGTTGACTGGTCTTGCTCTTTGCTCTGAATACTCGCCCAATTTTGTGGCAGGATCAGTGCCTCCTTGGATCTGGGAACCTCCTTTTGTGAGAGCACCTTTTTGTCTTCCTCTAAACATCAGTGCTAGGGTACTCTCTTCTGCTTGAGGTATCTCTGGCCATCTCATCCCTTGATATTTTTCAGTGACTTCTTGGGTTTTGTTTGATTTTGGTGTGTGAGTGTACATGCTGTATCATCCCAGATAAAATGTATGTAGCACGGGACGAGCTGAACTTTCAGTTTACGTTGTGGTATGTGGAAAGGACGTCTGTATCTGTCAGAATAGCTGAGTACATTCAGGTGGTTCGGTTGACTTATAAACTAAAGAGTGACGGGGAAATGCAAAAGGAGAAAGATACAGAATAAGTGTTTGTGTGTGAACGGAGCCATACAGGCTTACATGTTTCATGATTTGAATAAAGACAGTGTGGTCTGACAGCCAGAGCACTAAGAATGGAGATTTTTTTTGTTTTGGGTTGTTTGTTTTTTTTTTTTTTTTTTCCTCCTAGTTCTGACAATGACTTACTATGTGCCCTTGGGTAAGTCACTTCCTGAATTTCTTTCCCTTTCTACTTTGCATTTGCTCTTTGGATTGCAGATTCACTGGGGAAATGGAGCTTCTCCCCTGACATATTCGTACAGCACTGAACTCAGTAGAACTGTGTTCTTAATTAGAGTGTTCAAATATGGATGTAATACAAATAATAATAATAATTAATTAGGCATTTAATCATCATCAGTATTTACATAACATTGCCAGCATTTCATGTGAATGTTTTATCCAAATATTTTGTGGGAGCTTTCCCATGTATTCTTATCACAGTAGCGCTATACATCTTTATAAGGGAGAAATAATACTTAGGTTTTTATCGTTTTTAATCTTTCTCTCTCTTAACTGGAATGTAATATTCTGTCTTGCAACTAATAAAAATTTCCCAACCGTATAAAAAAGCACTTTTTTCTTGAAGGACATTGCACATTAGACCATATCTAGGCTGCCCCTCATGACAGTCACTGTCCTCATGAAAGCTCTTTAAGTAATGGACATTATAGATTCCCCCAAATAATATCTTGGAGCTGCTGGAATGCACAGATTTATTTAATTGCTTTTGGTGTAGTTTAGCCAGTTGATTCTGTATAGCACAAACTTTATTTTAACAAGCTGAGTATGGTGTTATCCCAGAAGTTTAGTTGAGTGTTCCACGTACTGTTGCTAACACCGGTGAAAAGAGTGCACAAAAGTGCCAGATCTCTGGCCGATGATCAAACTTGAAAATTATTGCTGTATATGACATCCCTCTGTAGCAGCTGAAAGAAAAAAGCAGGCTTACAAGATGAGAAGAAATAATGCCAGTACTGTAAATGACAAATTCTTACAAAATGGCAATGCTATACATGGCATATCACCAGGGCAAAACCAGTTTTGACAGTATTGATTTAACGCTGATGGCAGTGTTACCGCTCTGTGCCTTGGCCTGAGTTCAACCTTACTGCTGGAGTGCAAACCAGATTTGGTTATTGCCAACACAGCACAGAAGAAATACTGTCTCGGGCAGAAAAGCAACAACAGGTTTAATTATTGCAATTCGCATTTGAACCTGGATACTGCCTAGGTGCCCAGCCTCCAGAGCAGCGCGGCAGGAGAGCACACACAGGGATGCTCTTTGCCATCTCTCTGTGGCAAATCTATGTCTGGTGTGCAGGTAGTTCCCAACACGCTGCCACAGGATGAGTGGTCAAAACCATCTTATCTGAAAGGCTGGAACAAGGACTCCTGTTAAAAACGCTGGTTGCAATGAGATTGCTGTGGCTTTCGAGCTGCCCTCTTCTGAGGGAGGTGTCATTTGTAGCACTACTGCCCACCAGAAAACATTGTCATTGCCAAAATATTCTGAGGCCTGGCGGGATCTTTCATTTGGAGCTAACACAGGGTTTGTTAGCAAATTCTAGATGGAAATGTAGAAAAGACAAATATGCTTCTTAATTTGCATAATATCAAATCAGGGATTAATGAGATCACAACTGCTGTTTGCCCTGTGATAGCTGGTATATGATGTTTGCATTCCCTATTTCATACGGTGGTTTGGGGGTTTGTGGGAAATGGTTATTTTCATTAAATTTGGTTCACTGGTCCCTGGTACTCATAAGGATAGTGGGGCAGTGCCTCCCCCTCGCAGACCCATTAATCTGCCACTGCATCTCCCATACATTTTTTTTTTTCCCCTTCTCTGCAGGCTAAACCAATTTCCAGGATAAAACCCTCTGCACATTGGTTGCTGTTTTAACTACTGCATAGGAATGACATTCATGACAAAGGAGGGAGAAAGGCGATCTCTTTCCTGTTCCTTCTCCGTTTTTTAGGTGAGAAGCTGTTGAGAGAAATCTCCATACTGCTACGATCCAAGGCAGAGTTTCTCAAAAAATCTGGAAACACTGTTGTCACTAAAATATTGTCCCTCCCTCAATTGTCCGATGCTTGCCAGCAGGGCTTTGGCAAACTTCGGCAACCAAGTTTTTTTCTCTGTAAACCAAGAATTCAGTTCTTGCAGGAGTGTTGCACACGTTCTTGGAAGTGTACACACTCTCCAAGTGCATGAGGCGCCCTGTGCTGCAGCGTGGTCCTGCTTTATCGCTACGTTTAAGTTAGAAAAGTGATTTTACTTCATTCTATTAAGATAAGGGGTAAATAATATGGGATCTGCAACCACGGGAACAAATACAAAAGACTAGAGAACACAATTTTAGATAGTTTATTAAACAAGCTCTTTTTTTTCACTGCTTTAGCATCTCAGCTAGCTTGAAAGACTGGCCCTTAGCTTCTCCGTCCTACCCCAGAGGGGTGCTGGGTGTTCTTAGGGCTACACCTTTCCTGTTCCTAGTTTCATTCTGCCAGGGCATCTTTTCACCTTCCGTGCACTGGAATATCTGACTTCCAAAACCCCTTGTAGTAACTGGGCATCATTACCAGTTGTTGTGGTGGGTTGACCTTTTCTCTTCCTCAAGCTTTCTGAAAGAAAGCTGCTATCGTGCTGCTTAATTTGTATGTCTTTCCTTCCCCGGCTTGCTTTTCTTGTCATAATTTCCTGAAGCAATGGTAAAACTTCCTGGATTGTTGTATCTTAAAAATTTAATTTTTTTTTAGACTTAATCACTTTGGTTTAGGCATCATAAGAAGGTGAAACATGATTCAAGGCACAGTGCCGTGGATAAGAGGATATGTGGGCTAAGAAACAGCTATGCACTGTTAATTAAGTGGGGATGAATCAGAGATGTGTTCTACAAAGGCTCTCTATTCCATATTCCACTTGGACCATGAACAGGTCTGTGGCATTGAAGGGGATGGTTTCTAGCAATCTTATCTTTGGCAATCGTAGCCAAGCTATTTGGCACCCTGGTTCTCTTAATTTTAACTGAACAGAAAACACAGTCAAGCTCCTTTATGAAAGCAAACAATGAAGTGAGAGATGTCTGCGCCCAAAGTAGAAAACAGTTAGAAATATTGCACAAAAGCTACCTTTGAAGCAAGAAGGTGGTGATTTTTATATTTTTTTTGGAAGGAGGGGGGATTAGCATTGTTCGGTAATGCAGAGCAAGGGCAGTGGGTGGAACACAGCTGTGGCTGTTTGCTCTGGAAACAGAAAGGCAGGAGCTGCAGCAGGAGAGGCAGGAGCACTCGGAGCAGCATTGGCCCTGAGAAGAAGCCAAGACCAAGCTTCTTTTGAGCACATTGGTGTTTGAAAAGGCAAGCTTGGAAGTGTGCCCAGATGAACTGTTTCTTGTCTGTTACCATTGTGCTCAGGGAAGCAGAATGATATGGGCGTTCTTTGTGCACAAAAAGAGTTGTGGTAAAGAAATATCTGACTTGAATGCCAAGCTTCGCCACCTAATGGAAACAATTCAGCAAATCCCAAGCATTGGTTTATGATGACTAGAGGGAAAAACAATAAAATAAATAGACGTAGGTAGGCATGGCTTTTCCATTGGAATGGTTTACTGCTGAAAAACACTGTTTCTACAACATGAATGATTTTCATTAGAAATCCCTCCTTGGTGGGCGGTTTTAATTTAACTAAATGTTTCAACTAGAGTTGGTTTGACCCTGGATAGAACGTTCTGTTTCATTTTGTTTCGATGAAACTTAAAGCTAAATTTCCATGGCAGTGAATTGCCTGTAGGAGCAAATGTTCAGGTCCCCACTATCTTTCGACTGCATCAGCGTGTTGGAGGGCTACATCTCTCCTCAGTCTGTCTCCCTGTGAGTTGCATGACTTTGGGACCACCCGTTCCTCCTGCTCCCTCCCTGTGCCCCATGAGGAAAGAGACAGACTTGCAAAGCCTCTTTCCCAGAGAGCTACAACGCAATTTAGGTTTAGCTGATGCTCTAGGAAGTGCTTTTAAGGCATTTGTAATGGAATTGAAGACAGTGGAAATATCTTTCTTCAATTATAAATGTCAACATTTTTGGCCTTTCAAGTGAGATATTTTTTATATTTTCAATTTTGGAGGAAAAAAAAAATAATTCAGCAAGGGTTCTTCTGAGTTTGGACAAATTCTGTCACTTCCTTTAGGATGAACATTTCAAGTTGCAATCAAAGTACTCAAATCCTAATGATCCCACCTCTGGTCTTCCCAATGCATCTTGTATATTTTCTGTTGGTTTGCCTGTAAACCCTTCAGGGAAGGAAGCACAATTTTTCTTTAGCATCTTCTGAGGCACCGTTAAAGCTCAGACAACAACAGTAGCAGTAAGAACAGTGCCATTTCTAACTTCATCTCTCTCCTACCTTCTCCTCCTTTTCTTCATTTGACTTCTCTTTTTAACCATGTTGGAAGGGGAGATGTGTAAGTTTAAAGCTGATGTAGAAGGTTGAAAAGGGAGTCCATTGGTGTTGTCCAGCATTCACACAACCTGAATAGCAGGAAGCGGGGGGCTTTTCTTCTTCACGCGCAGACACTGACGCTCATTCCAGATGGCAGAGACTTGCCTATAGTACCTATTAACAATAGAGTTTCAAGTCCTGATGGAAATACATAAAAATCAATGGATAGCTGAGTTGTCTCAAAATCTGCTGATGGTTCAGAGTATCATTTAGATGCCCCTCAGGCTGAGGGTGGAAATGCTCAGCTCCCATCTCCTGGGACAGCGACTTAACCACTGAGAAACATGGGGCTCGCCTTTTTGCTTTTGTTGGAACCTGGCCCACTGTGCTGAAATAAATGCAGGATTCATGGCACTCGAGAAAGCAGCAGCCAGAAGCTTGACCAACAAACAGTGAGGGAAGCAGGGAAACGGCCAGTTCCTACCAATATCAGTGTGGTGTAAATTGCTACAGTGCAAATTTGCCTGTGCTGGATTTTTGACCTCTAGCCAGGATGTATGTCTAGATAAGGCTGCTGTTTAGATGAGGCTGCTGTTAATTTAAACTAAAATAACACTGCAATGGCATAAGGAAAAATCACAGTTCTGGGAAACTCTCTTTTCCCCTGTCCTGCACACAGTTGTCTTTTGTCTTAGCCTTTACTAGATCATTAAAATAGTTCAAGAAGACATTTTGTGGAGGAGAAAGAACACCAATGCTAAAAAAAAAAGGTAAATCGGATCAAATCTGGTGAAGATTTTGGACCCCAAAGAAATGGAGTGGGAGAAGCAGACATACTTCTGTATTTTCCAAGAAAGAACTGACTTAGCATTTTGAAATGGCTTTTGGATTTTGGAATTGACATATTTCTAGAAATTCATTAAGAGGCATTGAATAGTCCAAAAGATTAAAATAAAGTTACTTTTTCATATGTGGAATCTTTGTAAATATTATTTCATAACTTCTTTGCTATTTGTCAAGAATATGGAATGTGTATTGAGACTTATTTCTTCTTCAGATCCAGAATAATTTTAAGCAGTCCCTGTTCCCACTAAATCCTGTCAGCCCAAATTAGTCTCAAACACGTCTCACCTTTTTTTCTGGGAATTGCAGCCAGGCAGATTTTTTTTCATTGAATATTACACTTGCTATAAACAGAACATTAGGGATAGGAATCCAAAATTTATATAAAATTAAGTCAAATTCAGTGATGAGTTTGGACAAAAAGAAGTTAGAAAAGAACTTGGAATTCTTTCAATGTTTTCAAAAGTAAATAACTTGATGTCTCATTTTGAAATCTGTTTCAGAGTCAAAAATGCTGAAGCTGGAAATGTGTTTTAAAAATAGGCTAGGAAAGGCAAATTTTTAAAAACCGAGGTGGATCTATTTCCCCCCCATTTTTCAGTTCAACCATTGAACTGGAAAACCAGATTTCATTTTGGTGGTCCGACTCCACTTCCCCTATCCCTGAAAGTGGCAGTCAATATCAGTAGGCATTTCTTACAGTCTGAAATGGCAAGTCTAATGACTTTAGATGTATAATAATTATTCTTTCAGACATTCATCCCTCTGAACTCAGTAGCAAAGCTGTACCTACATGGTGCTCAGCCTCTGCCTTCTTCACTGGGCTGTCAGGACATTAGTTGGTGTAGGTGAGGTCTCATTTTCCCTGTCCCCAGTGCCCAGATGGGCATTGCCGTGCCCAGATCATGGAGCACAGAGGAACCACTGGGCCAGGGGTCCGCTTCTTTACCCTGGCACCTGCCTTCTGCTGTGGCCTGAGACCCTTTAATTTCCTCTGACCGATGGCTTTAGTTAATGAAGTGTTTCCTCCAGCTCTTTTCTTTAAAATAAAGCTGAAGCTGTTTCTGATGCTGCTTCTTTTAAGTGTCATGTTTCCAGATATTACAAGGACATCGCCAGAATGATCTTGGTGCTGTAATGTAAGCACTTGGTCCAGGGAGGCAGGTGGAGTTAAATCAGATCTTTTGTGTTGTTCAGGTTACAGATTTTGTTGTTTTGATGGGTTTAATATTCTCAGCAGCTGATGAAAAAGTTGCAAGCAATTAAAAACTGATTCTGTTAAAGCCTCTTGTATGCCTGTTAGTGTTAAGTTCCTATTTCAGATCGAGGTGAAAAGAACTTTGTGATGAAGTTCAGTTTTTAGGCTGCTCACTGTAAAGTGGGCTTTGCTAGTGGTGATACTGTTTACTAATGACACTGACAGTCACTCCTTAGGGTCCCAAGTGATTTGTTTGTTCTAAAATGAACTAGAGATTACGAATATCTTTTTTTTTTTCCCTAATGGTTAACCTAAGACTTTTGACCTGAGGAAAATCCATTTACAAGTGAGAGTCAGACTAGCTTTATCCATTGTATCAGGGAAGGTCCCAGAGGTGATCATTTGGGAATGACTGTAAACAGCAGTAGAACTGGCACTGATTTGGAGGAATCCTTGCAGAAGAAGAGGCAGATTTCATTTAGAAATGTGTTAATGGGAGCATCAGGTCATGGACACTAGAGGTGGTTACTCCTGTTGAGTACTGTGTCTGGTTTTGGACAAAGCAGGTCACTGGAGAGAGAGGGCACCGGAATGATAAAAAAGTCGTATTTGCTAAACTGTGTGGAAAGTATGTTGTGGCTGAATCAGTTTTAGCTAAAAAAAGAGAAACACAAAAGGGGAGAAGACACAGTCCTTTCAGTATATCACAGATGGTTATGAAGAGGATGTCGATCAGTTATTCTTTATCTGCTACAGGGAGGACGTGGAGTTTAATGGGTTTTCTTCAAGTGGGTCAGCGATTGTCTCTGCATAAACCCAAAAGGCTGAAGCATAACCAGAACACTAACTGCTATTGATTTGCCTGCTTTTTCAGCTTCTGTATATTGTGTTAATCATGTTACTTCATGGTTTTGCTGTTTAATCTTCCTTCTTTTTGTAACAACCAGTTTTATCAATAATTTCATTAATTATTTGTATTGTTATTCGTAATATGACTATTCGTCCTCACCCAAGACGTGTTGGAGAGCTTGCTTAAACTCACCCAGATAACTGACAACTGTGCCATCATTCTCATTTTCAGGTGGCACCCATGGAGCTAGTAGAAATGGCCACGGCCACGGCCACGGCCACTGCATGATAGGTGATGGTTTACACCACTTGAGCCAGAGCATGGTGGCACCATCGTTCCTACTTCTTGGACTTGTGACATTGACTCGACCCTTGTGACATTCAGCAAGGTTTTTGGTTATGCATGGAGCCCCCGCCCCCAAATCATCGAGGTGCTCTCGCTGCTGAGCAGGGATAATTTTTAATTGCCGTTTTGGAGTTTGGCACCTGAAATTTGCCTGAGTTTTGCATCAGGGTCTGGGTTCTGTCGTAAGCCTGGTCCTAAATGTTGGGCAATGAGAGACTTGGTAAGGAAAAGGCTGTAATAGAATCAGAGGTGGAGCTTTTGGGGACATCTCTGTGATGAGGTCACAAGCATTTATCCTAAAAGTAAGATTTTATGTACCTTTGTATTTTATTAGAGGATCAGTCGCATTTGTTTCACAGAGTAACATTCAGCATGGTAATTTCATACATTATGCCCATCTTAATTGAAATGTAAAAAAGGAGAACATTTTATTCACAAAATGAATATGAGAAAAATGACTTACAACTGATACTCTGGCTGGTCTCTTTTTTTGAGATGATTAATTCCATGTGACCAGACTGAACATAGGCTGTGCAAATAATACTAAAGGTCAAAGAACTCTGTTAAAAAGGCTAGTATTTTTACAAAAAACACTGAAAAAATGACACACAGCATAAACCCCCTGGAACAAAATGACTCCATTCATGTCAGTGAAAATCTTGTCATTCACTTCAGTGAAGCCAGGTTTTATCTGGCATTTCACCTCACATTATCTTATAATATGAAAATAAGTTTCTGCTACCTATATAACTACAGCATTAGAGTACAAGATAATCTCCTCTGTAAAATGGCAGGCTTTTGTTCAAAATGTCTACATTCATTGGTTTTTATCTGCCTTATCATCTCTTTTCCTCTCTGATGAATGCAAACTGTTTGGGTAATTTGCTTTGACCAGATCTGTGTCTGTGAGATCTTAAGTGGAAAAACTATTTGCATACTTAAGAATCCTGAGAACAGAGAGTGGCATTATAGTTTGGGATTTGGTTGGGGGTTTTTATCCCCTGTGCTGGGCCAAGAGAGACACTTTACATTTATATGTAGCAATTACCATTCCTAATTTTTGTAATTAAACTGTCTTGTGAAAAATTTAACATATAAAATGGAGGCTGCCAGGCTAAGCTCCCTTGCTGTTTGCTTTATTCATTTTTAACATACCAGTCTATACAAGTTTGGATATCTGTTTCTCTCTTCTCCCCTTCTCTGACTTTTGTTCAAAGCTGTTTTGGAAAGTATCTTCTCTCAAAAAATGTGGTCTCCATGATAGTTCACTAGAACGGATGTGCAGAAATACTGAGAGGTTGCTTCCATTAGTTTTTCTAAATTAGTAATTGAAATTAAGCGTCACACGCACACACAAAAAAATTGTAATAGAATGGGACTTGCAGCTGATACCTTGTGTCATTTTTTTGATTGAAAATGTCGGTGCCACAAAAGAAGACTGTGAAAGAAGTTACCGTCAAAAAATAAATCTACACAAAAATACATGCAGTAACAGAAGTTGCTGAACTGGCCAGAAGTGTGAGTGTGTTTCACAAAGTGCAAAAATCCACTTGCATCCAGGACCTTCATTCCGATGGCAAGAGGGATGTACTGAATAAATCCCACCACTGTGGCTGCCCCAATAAAGAGATGTGGATGGAAAATGACCACCTTCCTTTTGCCTGTGAAAATTTTTATTTAAAAAAAAAAAAAATCCAAACAGGAACGTACTATTAGCAATCTTTTTTTTCATTGGTATTTAATCATCCAAGTGCAATTCAGAGGCTGAAAGAGCAGCAATGTTAATTGGAAGTATTCTGTCTGCAAAATCTGCAAAGCAGAGAGTAATAAACTCAAACTGGAAGTGGCAGGATGTTTTTACTGAAAATAGTCATGGACATTTCATTATCCTTTTTGACCCTGCTGGTTGGAAAAATGTAAAACCTATGATTAAAAAATATAAAAAAAATTTGTGGCTGTTGCTAATAAAAACTGAAACAAATGCATTAGCTTCCACTATTGAGTTCACACTTTTTAACAGGGCTGCAGTGGTCTTTAGAGTCTATGGGAATGAAACTCACATTTCTTTCTATCTCTTATGGTTGAGTTTCGGATTATTTACAAACAAAGATTTTAAATAATGTTTTGAACTTGTGTTGCTATGCTTACTATGGAGGGAGATACTGTAGTTCTACAAATTCCACTTCAGGATATTTCAATATTTCAATATTTCAATGCAATTGCCAAATTATAACATTTTAGACTATAATTACATTTCATTAGAAACTCGCATCAGATTTCCATGATGCATAAATATTTTATAATTAATTCCCATTATCAGTTATGTAGCGGGTATGACTCCTTATGTGGTTTTATGACGTTAATAGTTTTGCAGATACTAATTTGAAAGTCCCTTGATTTTGTGAATTTCAGTAAAAGTGATGTATTCTGCATGAATTTTCAGGAGTATTAGTTTTTTCATGTTGCTCAGACTCACAGGAAAGAATTTGCTTGCTGGTCGTGTAAAATAGGGCTGGCTGTAACAGTAGAGAAAACAAGGTCTTATGTCCAGATGCTTTATAATTTATATCCGTTTTTTACACTATTGAAAAAGTGCAGCCTGTGGGCAGAGAAATCTCATTACTTAAAATTTGCACTTCAAGAGAATTTAAAGTTGTACAAATAGATTTTAAGTTTGATAAGAAAATTGATTGGAGATTGTACATTGTGAATGCGTTAGGTTTATGAAGACAAAACATGCATGAAGTGCAATTACTGCTAGTGTTGCTATATTAGTATGAATGTTAATAGCATGTTTGTTTTTGAAATGGGTTATGCATTCTGGTAAATGTCTGCTTGAATCTAGTCATCTGTGTATCACTTGTCTAAGTACTCTCATTTAAGATGCCATATCCCTTCTTGTAGCAATAAAGGGGTAAAGCAACATTAATATTAAATAATTAGAAAAACAAAAGGGGAATGATTAAACATATTTACATAATTGAAATAACACTGAGTCGCAGTGGGAAATCGGGACAATGTTGTCTCCTTTCAAAGTAATTCATAATTCAGATTTTTAATTATGGCATATTCATTCATTTAAAGATGATTCTGGATGAGAGGGCCACTAATGAAATACAATCATTAGCATCTAAACAAAGTAATTTAGAAAGTCTCCTTTCGGGGAAAAGATTTCTAGAACATCATCAATCACACAAGATATGCAAAAACAAGCAATTAAACCACACACAAGAACTACAACAACCTTATATATTAGTAATGTACACATGAAAACATAACTGATTACAATGATTAGAGTAGGGTTCTGTGGTTAATTTGTATGTTATGTAGCAATTTCATGGAAGAATGTACCAGGACAGACACATCACACAACAAATGAATGCCACATCATTGATATATGTTTTAAATATATTAACGTCGTTGCAGTCAGTGCCAAGTTATCAATAAAAAAATCCTGTGATGAGAATCTGGAACCGTGTTCTTCAAAGAAGCGTAACTCCCCTTGTACGAACCCTGGGCTATGGTTTTGTTTGGGGGGCTTATTTTTTTGTTTCTTTTTTTTTTTTAACGTTTATTTGTATTGTATTTGATTTTGTTAAATTGGCAAAATATAGGCTTAGGAAGATATTTCATTAGAGAAGCAGGTGCTGCATTAGTTTCTCATTAACTACTCAAATCCTGCTTTGGGCTTATAGCAACAAAGTGCTCATAGACCTAAATGGGTCAGTGATTTACAGGGTCTTTCCATATACACAATTACAATTCATTAAACATGCAGCAGCATTAAATGGATGGAGTAATTCTGCACGACTTCTAATGTCTGTGTGCAGTGTCCTGTTAAAGAGACACAAAAAGGCTGGCTTTAAACACCTTCTTCTTTGGGTTAAATTATGATCTTGTTGGAAACCCATACCGTTTCCTCCTCTCATGTAAAGAAAAGGCAGAAAGAGTGGAGTATGCGTGCGGGGAGCATCCTGCCGCAGAGAGGCAGGAGCGGCCGCCTTTGATAACCACCAGGCTTAGAAGCCAAAATATGTTCTATTGGGTACTCAAAGGATAAAAATACTGGTTAATTTTCAACAGTGCTCCTTCATTTGACTTTACAATTTATAGCAGTGAACATTAATGCAAGAATAGCTTGGTCGAGGAGGAGTTTAAAATTAGAGCACCTCTTCTCATTAGCCCCAGCAGCCTGACCCAGGGTGAACTGAGAAGTAATTTGCCGCCAGATCCTCATTTTGCTTCTGTTATCACTCCTTGTAAATGAAGCGCAGCAATTTATTGTAGCACCTCAAGGAGTCAAGAACATAATGTGTAAAACACATACAAAAAAAATCTTTCTTCACATTCATTAACACCCAGCACATAGAGGCTGTTCACTTTTCACTCTAATGAAGGAGGGGGATCTTAAATCTAAAGCTTTCCAGCCTGTGAAGAAGGCCTCTTCAGGTCATTAGACAGAAGCTGAGTTGGGCTGAAGAAAGGTCATTGACAAAAAAGGGAGAATGGCAATATGATGAAAAATAGAAAATGGATAAAAGAAGAGACTTTAGAAAGCTCAGAGAATGGAAAGTACATTTTTGGCATCAGTGATCAACCCTTCTTGTCTCTATGTTCATTTTCTGTTGTCAGTGAAGAAAAGAATATCTGGCTTTTTATTTAGCTGGGAATTGCTCTCGTGTTTGGTCAATTCTCATTTCATCACCCTTGATCTGACCTTGCAGGAAGCATTAATAGGCTTATTTTTAAGGGAGCTTTGTCTGCTGGCTAGAAATTCAGCCCTTCATTTTTCTCTTTTTTATTAAAAACGTGCAGGCTACTAGGTTTTAATGTATTCTGATTATGTAACCGACAATTTCCCCTTCGGGAGACCTTTTGTCTCACTAGTCCTGATTAACACTTTGGGTTTGTAGCTGTATATTAACACCACATTCAGGAATATTAGGAAGCTCCGATATGCAAATTAATTTATACTGGTAATAGAAATAGAAGAACTTAGAGAGGAGTTAGGAGCACTCCCTGAACACATGCTGCATGCTGAATGTAACGTGTACTTAGGGGCGGAGGGTACCTGCGGCGAGAGACACGGAAACTCCTAGAAAATAGCTTTTTGTTTTATTTACCCAGTCTCCAATAGCAGAAGGGCTGAATCCTGCAGTTCCATAGCAATTACCGTTAAGCGATATTTTTTCCCCACAGATGCGTATAACTTGCGCTGATATAACCAGTTACTGACATGTACATATTGCGAGGATAAAGACACAACAAAGTTGTCTTTTTTGTGTGTTACCATTTTTGTTGTTATGGACAAGAAAATAGTCTTTTTCTCATAATGTATTTTCTTATGTTTGCCCGCATCCTATTGCTGGATCTTCCCTTTGTACAAAATAATCTGATAAATTAGAGTGTATATATTTTACAGTAAATGCTTTCCCATTTAGTTAACAGCATGAGACCATTATCTTGTGACAAAACTCTGTTCCAGTGAAGTCTCTTCATTAAATAAGTAATCATCCTTTACATACAATGGAAACTGGAATTAATAGTATATAAATATGCCATGCTGAAAAGCCATCATTTGACAACAACACGACCTACATCAAATTATGCCTTATTCTCCTAATCCTTCCAGAAACTGGTATGCCGTTATACGCCTTGGATAGTCTTAGACCAAAAAAAAAACCAATAGAAATGAGCTGTCAATGTATTCAGCATATCAAAGAGAAGGTAGAGATTATTTTGGAACTCCCCAAGGGTTTGGTTTTACTTTTCTCTAAGAAGCACCCTTGTGAATTATGCATGTAAATAATGCTGCAAACCACTTTGTTCGCTGCTGAGTTGGAACAGCAGGTTGCCCAAAACTAATTTTTCACTGTACCCCCAGTTTTGTTAGCTTTGTTATTCACCTGCTGTCTTGGTATTAGGTTGCGGTATTCTTTTTAACCCAGATGGCTTGGCAGATAGAGTCTGCGGAATGGGCAGATGAATGGTCAGACAGGCAGAGCCTCAGGATTGACAGCACTGAAACCCATAGTTTAGGTTAGGTGAAGAAGGCAGAAACCCCCCGCCCAAATCTGTTCGTTAGCAATTAGAACAATTTGTCTTCATGTTTAAGCCGTTGGTTTCACCTTTCTGCTAGTTAGCAAGAAGAGTAGAACTAAAGGGAGAAGACATGGGGGGGGTCTTACAAAAGCCTTGCATGTTGAGCAGATTTAAATAGCGTGGCGTAGCTCATGCTGCTACTTCTCCTGTGCGTGCCCCAGGTCGATGAGCATTTCAGCACAGGCATTCATTGCCAGAGGCATCCTGACACCAGTTTGGCCAAGGGTTTCAACAAAGTTATATCCACCCACAAGTATTTTTTGGCATCAATAAAATACTGCTGGGGTACCAGTTTTTTTCTTCTTTGACAATATTTTCCATGGAATATGTATGTTTTGAGCCTTTTCTAGGCAGTGCTGTAGTTATAACTGCTGCTGGAATTATGGTTTTCGCTGGAAAACCTGCTACATCCCTGGCTTGTCTGGGACTCAGCTGAGCATGCAGCCCTTCTGCTGAGCCCAAAGGAGTATGTCCTGGAGCACCGGAGGACACAGGACCAGGGGACTGAGCTGGCTGGAGGGAAGAGAGGGGGCGTTACCTGTATTGTATCTAAATGTCCAGAATGGCCAGCTCTAATTGGGAATCCGTCGTTATTCCAAATGGCTCTGTATGTGTATATCACGTTCTATAAGAACCTAATGATAACATGACAGCAGCAGTACTGATATCTGTTCAGCCGTGTGACAGTACATTTACAAGATCATATGTCATAGAGCCATTACAGACAATCCCAGGGGTCTCTAGAGTGAATTTGAAGCTGGGATATGTAGTGAAATACCCACACATCCAGTCCCTCCTGTTGGCTAGCTAACATATAGTCTGAAAAAAAGCAGGGCTTCCCTCCATGACTGGAGGTCCTGTTTGCTCCATGGGTGACTGGGGGACAAAGGAAAGAGGTCACACCGCACCTTCACACCAGGAGCCTGAAGGCATCACAAATGGGTCTTTCATTCTGAAGGAAAGTGCTTGTGCCGGATGTTGTCAATACCATGGCAAGTTATTAAAAAACCCTCCAAACTAAAAATCTCTTTATTTTTTCCCCCTACTAAAAGGTACAAAAGTGAATTGATGTTATACAGAGAGCAGTACATAGCTACTGTCTGTGTTGATCAATTATTTTTTTTAAAGACCCAGTGAACGATATGATCTGAGAGACCTTTAAATGGATGTAATATTTATTCATAACTCAGTAGGGTGAGGCTGCAGCATTCTTTTACCTGATATCCAAACCCTGCCATTTTACTTTCTTCAACTACTTCCTGCTTTCCTAAAAAATGATAAGACATCTCATGTAACTTGTACCTGAGACATACACCTCATTTCTGTGGGTACAAGTGGACTATAGCAGCTTAGACAATAATTAACAATATTCAATCAGGAACAGCAACATCTCACAGAATATTCTCCTATTAAATAGTACCGTAAAACCAAGCAAACAAAATGTTTGAGAAAGGAGGGACTGACTAGTTTCAAAGTCCTGAAACCTGTATTCGACAGGTATCCAAATGAAAGATTTTTGCATTCTTTTGAAAATACTGCAGAAAATGTCTCAAAATTTCACTTGGGAAACTCCTTGGTGATGTTTTGGTCTTTCTTTTTCTGTCCTTTTATTTGAAATTGATTGAGAAAAAGGGAAAAGGGGGGTGGAAGAGAAAGATAAGACAAAACTTACCAACCATAACCTCTATTTTTTCATAATGTAGTTATATAGAAAGACAACATTTCTGGAGGCCAAATTATCATAGAATCATAGAGTCGTTTAGGATGGAAAAGACCTTTAAGATCATCAAGTCCCCATTAATCTAGCACTGCCGAGTCCACCACTAAACCATATCCCAAAGCCACCACACCTACATGTCTTTTAAAGAGCTCCAGGGATGGTGGCTCAACCGCTTCCTTGGGCAGCCTGTTCCAATGCTTGATAACCCTTTCGGTGAAGAAATTTTTCCTAATATCCAATCTAAACCTCCCTTGGTGCAACTTGAGGCCATTTCCTCTTGTCCTATCACCTGTTAATTGGGAGAAGAGACGGACCCTCACCTCGCTACAACCACCTTTCAGGTAGTTTCGTGTAACAGTCTTGGCCTTTTTAAGGTCCAAAATACTTGTTATTGAAAACTGCCAGTGAAGTCCCACAGACAGATATTTCTCTTATCATCAAATTATTTTGGGGGACTGGGTGGTTGCATGTATAAAAGCAATTATTTTGAGAGTGTGTATTCTAACCATGTGTATGTATGTACATTAAAACAAGTATGTATATACCTGCTTTAATTTTCCTGTACAATCCTTTCTAATCCTTGCCTCCATTTAAACCTCCTCTTCCTGGACTCTCTTTTCATCCAGCGCTGTTTTTCTACATTTTTAACTCACCTTGAGGTTTAAAACAGTGAAGGCTGTCTTCTTTTTTTACGGGAGAGCAGGACACAAAGAGCTTTTATGCTGATTGTCACCCCGTGTTGTGGGGAAGGAAAAGCGAACAGGGAGAGGTGAGCCAACCAAGGCGCGGAATGGGGAAATGGTCCGGCTCCTGCCCTCTGTAATTCACAGACTATTTTAGACACTAAAATTGTGACAGCTTGCTCTTGTGATAAAGATGTTAACAAGAAGAGAAAATGACATTAATTTAATCTATTCTTACAGGTCATGCTGAAATGAGACTGTGATGATACAAAATTATAATAATAAATATGGTAGTAATTTCACAATTCTTTATAGATACTGTTCACAATCCTTTCACATGCAAATGTCCTATCCCGTCCTTCATGACAGTGATTTTTGGTGCCATCCAGACTCTAATTCAGCGTCTTCTAATAGTTGATTCCATAATTACTTTATATGGCAAGAACAATGTAAAATACTATCCCAGATTAAGATCTCAAGATGGCTTTACTTTTATTGCTCTTTCCCCTGGGCCTCTAGGAACATTTCCGATTCAGACGCTTTCCACATTTTCAGAAGCAAGTTAGATCATCAGCATTCTCAGCTCACAGTACATTAATAACCAGAGACAAAGTGTACAAAACACAAAGTACTGTAAAAAAAAATAAATTGAAGATATTTTTGTGTGAATGAAAGTGGTCATTTTGATTTCTTTTTATTTTTATTAGCCAGACAAACCTGACACATTAATTCCCAAATCCTGAAAAGTTTGTGGGCAAATGAGTGTTTAAATCTGAAAGGGATTTAGTTATTTAAAATTCAGCATTTTTCAAAGTTCCTCCTTCAGTCAGAGAAATACCATCTCTTCTGAGGAGTAATTCAAACAGCAGTATTAAAATTATAGAAAAAAAATTCTAATCTAATCTAAAATTCTGATTCTAATCTAATCTAATTTTTAAAATGACAATTGTGTCATCACAGTATCTCTCTTTTTTCCAGATTAGTTTATCTCAGGATGATTTTTACTGATCAGGGGTTATGAGCTATGCCAGGAATGGCAGTGTCTTTAGTGAACAAAAGATGGTGAGCTGCACCTTCCAGGCAGGAGGAGTGTTACTCTGACTGGCGCTGAGCCCTCGTAACTTCAGCAGCAGCTTCTCCAGTGTGTTTTGTTGAGTTTATACCTTCTGTGTAATCTGCTAGATACAGAGGGTGGAGCTCAGCCTCTGTATTCTGCTTAATAGCCTCAATTACAGGTGGAAAAGCATACGGTATGTAAATCAGTACACACTAGATGCGATATAATTGCAAGGTCAGCCTGGACAATGTTTTGCTGAAGTGCTGCTTTAAGTGAATAATTTCAGTGATGAAAGTGTATTTTTTCATATTTGAGAGCTAATGTACTGAACTGGTCTTTCAGAAACATTGCTCCAATTGCACTGTAACGTTAGACAGCAGAGAAATATTAACAGCCAGGTTTCCCCAACTTCAGCACTAAGCACGTATCTTAGTAGGTAATGTGACATGTAGCTAGCCATAATTGTATCAGGATTTGAAATACAGATCAGGATTTGAAATACAGTGCTCTTAAATTTAGGATGGGGAGTCATAGGAGAGGACGCAGGAGACATTTGAAAGTTGGAAGCAAAGAAGGCAAGGGAATAGTGTCTGTTCGCCTGGGATACTGAAAGCATGGTAGGAGAGAAACGTGCAGTCAATGGGCCCTGGCGTATTTTCCTCCTTCAAGACCAAAGTTTCAGGATGCCTATATGGATTTTGAAAAGATAACAATGCTTCCCTGCAAACAATGTTAAATTGATTTCAACCATTAATCTAAGTTATACATTACGTATTCGATTTTGTTTTCAGCTAATGTTGTATTTACTTCAGTTAACAACTTCCGCTGACTTTTGTAGAGTAAGATCTCACCTGATGCAATTCAGGCAGAAATTGTCAAGATATTGAATTTAAAATGCTTTTAAACATGTTTTACAGGAGAGTTGCAGAAAAGTCCCCTGTTCTGCTTTGAAGCACCAATTATTCCCATAAAATGATTAAGCATCAATTTGTTCTTTCGTGTAAGTGTAAAATAGGTGATTCAGTGAACAGTTGCTTACAGACTTGCATGCAGAAGTACTAACTTGATTTTAGCAGGGTTACTCTTGTGGGGGAAATACATATAATAACAAAGAACGGCAGCAAGTCAAGAGTCATGATACAAAAAGAACATGTGGGAATATCATAACAAAAGCATAAAAAAAGCCCCAAAGGCTGTATCTAAATAGATGATGTGATCATGTGGCATATTTGAGAGCAACAAAGTTCATTATCTGCAGCTATCTGTCTTTTTCACTGTTGTGATTTGTGGTGTGAAGACTCTGAGGTAACTATTTAAATTAATTTACTCTATTTTCATAATTCAGATTTATTAAGGTATGATTAATTAAGCTGATTATTACCCAATAACTTCTGCTGAACATCACAGTTACTCTTTTGCTTAAGTTAATCTTGCATCCTGTTCCGCGTAGATTATTTCTGATTTGTTGTGAAATTCAAGAAAGTAAGCATCTGGGTAAAAAGGATGTTTATCGGCAAGGACCTAATTTACTACACATAAGTACCATTATTCATTATTACTCTCATTATAATGAGAGTAATAGTCTCAAGCCTCAATAGTAAAAGTCTTGAGTTAGCCTTTCAAGGAACACAATTTGTAACTAGATGAAGAAGGTTATGAAGAAATACAACTTATTTCTCTACTCAAGCCAATGGTAGCAGGAACCATTCCTGAAGGGAAGCAGCAAATATCACCTGGGATGGTTACGTTTGTTCTCTCCCTCCTCCCCATTTGCTCTTCGCTGTACTGCGGTGACCTTTCCTTATGCCACCTGGCTGGGAGAGCAGAAGACCAAGCCCCGTAGGAAGGTCGATCAGAACTTGTGGTGTAGCTGCTGTCGGGTACGTGTTATGTATGCTGTGATGAATGTCATGAAACTAAATTAATTAAATATCATAAAACTAAATGAATTGGTTTCAGTTATAAAAAGTCTGTGGAAAGTTTCTGCTTTTACAGGGAATGTTAATGGGGGGGAATTATTTTTTTAAAATTTATTTCCCTAAAGTAAATCTCCCAGTTTTTTAATGCAAGACCAAAATTCTCAAGATAAAGAAGAAACTCCTCTTGAATCAAAAGAGAAAAAGATACATAATAAATTGCCGTGGCATTTAGATTAACTTGCTTTCTGCTTCAACTGTTTGGTCAGGAAATGAGTATATTATGCACCGCAATTACAAACAAAAGCAGTGACACTGACAAAAGATAAAGCTCATTGAGCAAGGGGTTTTTTTACCCTACAGCTCAAGCAGTGCAAAAAGCTGCTACCTTGAAAACATCCTGCTGGCATCAATATTCCCCTCTGCACAGCAGCAAGACCCACACTCTTCCCAGCTCAAGGAAGGTGATGTTCTCTCTTAAATCTATGTACCGGCTTTTCTGCTATTGATATTTAAATGACAATCATTTATGCAGAATAAAATTTATTTTCATGATCTTTTGTAGATAACGGGAATCACTGGTAGAGAGGCAGCTAGAGACACTGGAAGCCCTGTGGTGGCCATCTAGCAGACACATTATAGCTGCACGGACACAAAGGATGCACCCATGGCTGGGAGACACACGTAGCCACTTGCATGCTGCGATGGCATTAAAAAGAGGAGTATATCTGGGCGCTTGTTTTATTGATGCATTTGGGTGAAGAAATTTCAAAAATATGTCTATTCCTTTGTTGATACAAGGCTCCTCCAGACAGGAGAAAAAATTCACTTAAAATAACAGCCGGTATTAGAACAAGAGTAAAACACATTCACCACACGAATGAAATAATTGTAATCAGAAGAGCGGAGTTATCACACTAAGAGGATTTCAGTGAACAGAGGAATCCTGTGTACAACATAATCAAATTGTCAACATTGTTTAGTCTGGTCCTACTTTTATTCATTTCCTGGATTTTCTGATTAATTTAAATCATGGTTAATTGAGTAATGAAACATTCAGGAAAGTTCAGCTAGGAGAACAATTTGCTAGAGACAATTTCCACTTGTTCATGTTAATACACAGTTCACTAGATTCAATACACTAGTAAAAAGTTGGAAAGACTATTAGAAGAAAACTGGTGGTTTTGACTGCGAAGTGCTTCAATTGTGAAGCTACTCTAAAGGGCTCAATAACACCTAGTACCAAAGCCCCAAATCACCAATAAGATCAGGTTTATGTGTTATACAAGAAATAGAAACCCAGGGAATTTCCCAAGGGTGAATATCCAGGGGCTAGGAGAAAGAGGAACCTCTTCTATAAAACACCTTTCCTTCTGATAATTTTATTTGCTGACAGCGCTGAGTGACAGCAAGGAAAAGCCAGTAGCGAAGAAAAGTTTATTATATTGTCCTTGTCTGTCAGCTTTTGTCTTCTCCAAGTTCAGCGATCTCATTTGGGTCCAGGGAATCTTTTCATTTTAGGCTCCGTCCAGACGCGGGGAAAAGAAGCAATTCTTGCAGGCGGGGAAAGTGGCTCATCGTGGTGGGGAGGGCAGCAAGAGATATTGCAAAATGAGACAAAGAACATCTGTTTGCACAGGGTGGGCAGGCACGTGCGCCCACAAAGCTGCTGGCGTCTGCACAGCAATCGTAAATGGACCCTGCAGTTCAGCAGGTTGATTAAGTTAACTCTTTGCTGGAAATCTTGTTCTTCATCATTAATCGTGATCTTACTTCTTGTCCAGACTCTTTTTTTTTTTTGTGAGAACTTAATCAAGCTTAAAGAATAGCCTTTCCAACCATGCAGCTGCTTTTTCTTTATCTTACTATATATTCACAGACCGGTCTTCACAATGCCGGCTATAAAGCGGGTAGTATGAGACAATACATTTAACCTGACATTCTGATACCGTTGAAAAAATTATAATTCTTTGAAATGGAAGCTGATGAGGCAAAAATGGACAATCTAAATACCATCGCTCCAAATGGTAGAGGTGGACAAACGATGCTAGAGTACATTATTCCACTCCACTGGATGAAGTGACTTTCAAGGACTGATTAGCTCCATGTCTGAGAGGGTTAGCCCCCTGCCTGTTATAACAAGTGCCTATGAAAGGGAGAGCTGATCTGACAACTAGCTATGCCAGCCGTGAAGTTATTTCAGTACTTTCTCTGCTAACAAGTTGATTAATCCCATCATCATTTTGAAAACCTATTTTATATTGAATAAATCATTTTCTAATAAAGAGCAGTTAGGAGGTGTAAAACTTTGACTTCTTCTCAACGATGCTGTCAGCTCCTCTGCAGAGTTTGCCATTTCTGGCTCTCAGCAAGTTCTCTGTGCTGAAGATGATTTTTTTCACGCTGACTGTAAAGTTTTATTTTAAAAATGCAGCCTTTAATATCCTAGTGACAACATCACATCATGCATCTTCTGCAGTGAAAACATGTACAGATTTTACTGTAAACACCAAAGTTAAATGTCTCTGTTATTTCTATTCCTTCTCCTCATTTTTCCCCTTGCTATTACTATTAAGACAAACATGATACAAATGTCTGCGGTCTCTGGGGCCACATGACAAATACATCACTACGCACAAGGGAAAGCTCTAATATAATGTCTTGCATTTGCGACATCACATAATTGTTTGGAGCATTTAAGAGATGGTAGACAGCCTGCGAGGAAGAAAAAGGGCTCCAATTAGGTAGGGAAAGTGCTCATTTATGTACTTGGAAATGCAAAGATTTGAAAAATACAGAGCTTAACATTCAGTGGAATTGCAATAAGGGAAATTATAAACATCACAATAAGCATTTTGTTTTCGTAGAGCAGTTCCTATAATGACATAACATTAAAAACCATCCTGAAACCCAGTTAAAAAAAAACAAAACAAAACAAAACAAAAAACCCAAAAAGATGAACCTATATTTTTAGTAATATAAATCCAGGATTTTACATACGTTTAAATACAAATTGATTTTTAGGGCAAGGCTATTTTGTACTGAGAGTCTGTTAGCTTAATAATTTAGGGGAGATAAAACCATACAAAATTAGTAAGTAGCATCTCAGAGAGAAAAAGGCACATTAGTAATGATCAGAAAGGTTGAGATTCCTATATTGTATGTAACTGATAAAAATATATAAATTAAATATGTTCCTGGGAGTTGGGAAGTGGAGATGTTCTTCCTTTAACTTTTGGATGGAGTCACTTTGCCTGCACTAAAAGAGAGGTCCTTTAGCTGACAGTAGTTGTGTACCCTTTATCCTGTGGATACTCCAGTTAAGCAGTTCTCCCCGCTCACAAGTGAGGTGTCTGCCCACGTATGGAGAGGAAGGTTGGTTGGTGAAGAGGGGAATGGGACGGTCAGGCTGGGAAAGTTCAGTACACCTGGAATATGAGGCTCCGTACACGTGAAGGCTTCAGGTACTTGGGCAGAGACCTTCTCCTGGTAGGAATGAGAGTTTCATCCCTCAGTGGATTATTTATTGTTTTTCTAACATTTACCCCAAGCACAGAAGCCATTTTTGCCTTGCCTTCCGAAGGGACAGTAGTCGATCGGAGAGAAGTTTGGATGACAGTATTGCAACTGCCCATTGAGTGTGGGAGGGGAACAAATGGAGAAAGGGGAGATCTGAATTTTGAAGAACTCCCAAGCACAATTCAAAGGTGTAGCTATAAAAGATGTCCCTCTCACAGTGAAGGGCCTTTTCTCACTTGTGCAGTGTAGTGATAGGGAATGTGCCCTTGGACCAGAGTGGTTAAGTAAGTCCACAACGCTTACCAGCCAGCTAGAGAGAGAAGTATCTTCTTGGTGGGTGAAAGGGGATAGGAAAAGTGGAATAGGTGCATTTCTAACTTCCTTGTTTCCCCCTGTACTTTTACAAATCTTTGTGTTGTCTATTTTGGACTTTAGAAATCAATAATTCTTTCTGCTTGTATTAACAGTGGTTTCAAGGTGACGCCCCACTTCTGGTTGTGGTGAGTCTTACAACTGAGGTCCTGAGGCATGTTGCTCCAAGCAACGTACAAAGTAATTGAAGACACCTTCCCTAAGCTACAAGTCAGCAGTACTGCTATGGGGATGACTGTGGAGGAGCAATCTTCTGGTGACCCTTAAGAGCCAGGATAAGGTGTCCTGGCTGAGAGGAGGTTGTGATGTGCATTTGTGAGCTGCAGGGGCTTGAGATGTTCTTTTGCAGGGATTTCAGCCTTGCTTTGGTCTGGGTAAGAGAGGTGTTGCTGAAATTCTCTTTTACAGAAGCAGCAAAGATTTTTTTCTCTGCCTTGCCTTCAAGAAGCTACCCCTCCAATATCGCCTAGTCTGAAATCCTGAATCTATGCCACACTTTATTGTAAAGTCCATACAACAACATGCTCAGTGTTCAATAACCTTGGAACAAGGCTAGTGTCCTTTTTCCTCCCTCGTTCCTCATAATTATCAAAAAAAAGCCTCCTACACACAGGTGTCACAATCCATAGCCTGGACTCAGGTCTGTCCTCTGCCCAAGGGAACTCAAACACAGAACATGTGCAGAATTGTCAGTCCATAGAAGGAGTTGGGGACAGCACAAACTTTCTGTTTCTTCTGAGACGTCCAGTTCTGTAGGAAGATCTAAAGGTTCCTTGGACTGGAAAGTGAAGAATGGAGAGAAAGGACAGATCTTCAGTCCAGTGCTTGGGATGTCCACCTGCAAAAGATGGGCTTCCGGATTTCATCCCTTGGTTCAGGGCTGTTTCAGGATTTTATCCAGTGACTGTTTAATGTGTCCTTTGCGTGCTGATGAAAACAGCACTTGCTGCTGCACGTTTTTGTGTAGCAATCCTTGCAAATAAGAAAGCCGCAACTCCCTTAGCTCTTCCCAGTGGATCAGGGGCTTCCTCATGCAGCATGGTGACAGGGCAGGCTTTGCACTGGGAATATAAAAGGAATATAAAAAATTAGATATTTGTAACAGAGACTGACATGCATGCATTTCTGACTGACACAGTGTGTGGTATTGTGAAAATGGTTTCATCTATGTAGATTATTTCGATTTGTTTCTTTCCAGTTTTTTATGATAAGGATATCAGTAATGCACAGCAAAGCATCTTTTTAATAGTTTGTATTAAATAAGTTAGTCATAACACTGAATACTAAAAGAGTAGAATAAATCTATGAATGTTTCTAAAAAATGAAAATTCCTCTCCAAATGTTGGAAATTTTTTTGGTTCTACAGAAGCCTGTGTAGGATATTTTTAAGGTATCTGAGTAGTTAAGCAAGTTATTGTTTACCTGGGACTCTGAAAATTTTTATGGTATGAATGTGGAGATGTTCCATTAACGGCTATTTTGCATTTTTAAGATCTCATATTCTTAGCTAGCCTTTTCTGGGGCATGAGCACACCTAGTTAAATACATATCCAGAATTACAAATTTGTTTCATTTGCCCTATCTCATTCTTCTTAAACTAGAGGAAAGAAGCACTATCATGGTAATAGCAACGACTAGAAAAGAAGAAAATAAAAGCTGAAAGTTCTAATCAAAACTGTAATCAGAAAGATGACAAATGGTGAAGATTATTAAATTTTCTTTGCTCCCTTGATGAATTTAATAAAGAACTAATCAAAGATCATTAGACGGCTTTTGTGCTTGGTGTGCATTGTAACCAGATTGCAATCGGAATTTATGTTTTAGTGGTTATCTAGGGTTGAATTGGACATGTAAATATAGAAAAGAGATATTTTTAGCATTTTTCTTTGAAAATATTTATTTTAAAATGTCAAACCATTGTATGTTACTTCTACGCTTTACACAATAAAAGCAGAGCATCTTTCACTGTGGTTAGAAATGTTTAAATTAATATCAGTGTTTAGTTTGAATTTTCTAATGATCTTTGATTATTTCTTCCTTTAATTTTGCAGGAAAATTAGAAAAGAGCCATTTATTTCCCAGGCAATTATGTAAGTATTCCGATTGCTAGGACTACTGGCAACTTGTAGAGTGCCTTAACAATATGGAAATTCACCTTTTGCAAATCTTCAGTGTTAATTTAGTGTTCTTAAATTTTAAAGGATGCTTTTTAATCTCCTTTTCATATCCCCTCTTTGCTGCTGAAGTAATAATACTTACTAGATGCAGTAACTGAAGGTGTGATAGTATGAGCCATTTTTTTTTTATTTCTTCTGACTCTTGACATCTGCAGTCTCAGGTTGGATGATAAAAGAGAGAATCTACTTCTCTCCTTTGGGTGAAGTATAATTAAAAGGATAACTAATGCTTGAATATGCTGGAATTAGAAATCCTTATTGCTATTACTAAATAGGATGCTATAGCTTGCATTGTGGTTTTTTGGGGTTGTTTGTTGGGGTTTTTTTGAGTTAGGATGCAAGAACATCTGTATGCGAAAGAATAATTTAAAAAACATCAATTGGCTACCCAAAAAAACAAAATCCAACTCCACTGAAAGGAACGGGAGACTCCCCTTGATAATGATGATGTGCACAAGATTCTTAAGATATTTATTATGACATGCTTATAGTAATTTTGGAGTTACCCACTTTGTCTCTCATGCAGAGAGACCTACAGATATACATGCAGAAACAGATCAGCTGTTTGGGTGCTCAGAAAGAAGTAACACTATTACCCAATACCTAATATAGATGCACCTATATCCTATTGTTTGAATGTGCAGTGTCCAAAAGTATGAATAGGCTTTTTAATAGAAAAAATTGTTAAAGAAAAATGGGGTATTAGCCTCCAAAATAAGTGCATGATAGTTTCAGGAATAACTCTTTCTAGGACTAGTAAGATGTGGGATTGGGATCAGAAGGCAAAGTTAGCTTTGGCTTGATTCCAAATTATTGAGAAATTGAAAGTCAGATAAAGCTTGGCCTCTGTGAATTAGCAGGGGATGTAAATTACTATCTGTGTAATGGACAGGTTAATAATTTCAAAGCTAATGTAACTCGACCATATCATCAAATCTACAGACAGTGGAAAATGTCAGACAATGGTGAAATCCTAGCAGAAGCACCTTCTGGCGTTCAACCTGTGTAAACTGTAATTGCCTGCCAAGCAATAAATCCTTTTTAACGTTGAAGGAGCAGATTTTCAAGTATTACAGACTTATCTTCTTCGAATGTGATGGACCCCTCAAGGACAGGGGCAGCCCTTGGCCCTTCAGCCAGGGGTGCAGAGACGCTTGTGCCCGTGCTCCCTCCTCTGCCTCCCACGGGGAGCAGCCCCAGGCTTAGTCTGTGCGGGCGCAGACCAGGGAGCTGCCCGTGCCATGAGCACTGCTTGGAGTTCTCCTTGGAAGGACCTGGGAGTTTTGCTGCAGACGGGTCCGTGAGCAAGCGAGGGTGGCTGCAGGGTGGTTAGCTGGGGGCACAGGAGGGACACAGGGGGTGGGTGACACTCACAGTACAGACACAGGGTTCACATCCCTTCGATGAACAGGGGAGAAGAGGGAAAGATCCCAGAGCAAGTACCTCACTTGCCTTCATCATCTACAAATGTTTTAAATATTTTTTGTGTAGTGTTGAACGTAAATGTGACTAACAACTGCTCTATAATTCTAAGTTTGGCCACTATGTCCTTAAGGCTGTGGAACACCCTAAAAAAGAGGTTTTACATGTGAAAGCTAGGAACCTACTAATAGAGATCTCTGCAGCTAAAAAAACATGAAGCTGGGTACATTGAGGGTGGAGAAATGATTTAAAATGAATTAAGCCTTTGCATGGCCATATGATTTCCTGGGACCAACAACAGAAAATAATGATTAACAGGAAGACAGAGGATGGAAGGAGCATTTTTCTTGGGAACCTGCTTGAAATCGCTGTGGCAATCTTCTTAAATGGTAAGAAACAGGAAATATACAACTTTAAGAAATTTCCAAGGCTTGCCTGCCAAACTTTGGAGAATAATTAGTCGGTATCAGGAGCTTCTAAGATGCTAGAGCAGGTAAGAAAAATTATCATAAACTTATGAGAATTTTCTGAAGGCAGTTTGTTTAGTTTTTGCAAATTTATTATGGTTTTGACATTCTGTGTTAAAACAATAAATTATTTGATTGCTAAATCATAGTTGGTGATAAATCAGCTCTGGGTGACAATAAGACTTTTTATTTCTCTGGATTGGCAAGCCCTAAATACGGGAAAGTGGGGAACTCTTGTAGTGCTTGGCATTTCCATGCATTTCCATAGGGCATTTACTGGGTTATGGAGGTAACAGCACTTCATGAGCCAGTTTAAAATCTGGTAAAGCATGAATCTGTGTGTAACAGATGTCAGCCCTGGACCATAAATAACCATGAAAGATCACTGTAAATGGGAAAGGTACTTGATGTCAGGGGTCTCAGAGGCCATTGCAATAGTGAATGAAAATTGTTGCGTCTTCTTGGGTAGCAATAGTTCATGGCAAAGGGTAAAAAAAAGTGATCAAATATTGACAATGTGAAAATAATGCCAGGAAAACTGGGCTTTGGGTGGTTTCTAGAAATACGATAAAATTCAGTACTCAAGCACCAGCATTTTTCCAAGTGCCCTCAAAAAACATGTAGTGTCATAGAATTGTCATAGAATTGTCAGGGTTGGAAGGGACCTTAAAGATCATCTAGTTCCAACCCCCCTGCCATGGGCAGGGACACTCAGAGCCCCATCCAGCCTGGCCTTAAAAACTTCCAGGGATGGTGCTTCCGCCACCTCTCTGGGCAACCTGTTCCAGTGTCTCACCACCCTCATGGTGAAGAACTTCCTCCTAATGTCCATTCTGAATCGACCCATCTCTAGTTTTAATCCATTCCCTCTAGTCCTATCATTACCCGACATCCTAAAAAGTCCCTCACCGGCTTTCTTGTAGGCCCCCTTAAGATACTGGTAGGCCACAATAAGGTCTCCTCAGAGCCTTCCTTTCTCCAGACTGAACAACCTCAACTCTCTCAGTCTGTCTTCATAGGAGAGGTGCTCCAGCCCTCTCCTATGTGTGTGGAGATGATCAGATTCATGTTGACAGTATTCAGCATGGTATGTGACCATTTATGCTTGTTTGCACAATATTTGCATGACTGTATTCACCACATGGCACAGTACTACTGAAAAAGTTTTAGAGAGGCAGCTTCTTTTAGGTTTTCTTTCCTGTGCAGAAGCAACCTTCAACTGGAGACATGGTTCCTTCTGGTTTATAGTCTGTGAATCTAGGACACATGGAGTGAAGGGGTGATAATTGTGTGTGCCCCTGTGTCCTCCTATAATGTGCCAAGTGAAAAGAAGGTCTGTGGCAAGGATGGGCCAGGACTTAAACCATGAAATCCTGCCTGCATGGCACAGAGCTGCTGTAGGGCTCCTCTGAACAACACCTAGTTGGAAACCAAGCATGTTCCCAAGAAAGCACAGTTAAACTTGCTTTTGTAAGTCTCAGAGAGCCACCACTATCCTCAGCAAAGAGTTTCAGTGATTAATCAGCATCATTACAAAAGTGCCATACCTCATTTCAAGCTTGAATTTGCCTTGGTCCAACTTCCAGCAGTTGGAGCTCGTTATACCTTTCCTTGACAGACTGCAGAGGCTTTTATTACATTTTTGATTTCTACACAGATGCTTGTAGACTGTGATGAAGTTACCCCTTAGTATCTACCCCCTGCAGTTAGCTAAATAAGTACAACATATTGAGTCATTTTCTCTAGAATGCGTTTACCATCCTTTCTTTATTGCCATGCACCCGCCCTTGAATTAGGTGAATGCAAATCTTTAAGTCCCAGGCCTTGTGTCCGCTCCTTTTCAGTTTGACTAGAAAATCCAATAAGAAATGATAGACCTGCATCTATTATTCACTTTTATTTTACTGGGGGATTTTCTAAGTGCATCTGAGTGTGCAGGCACTGCTGAGGCCAAGGACTGAATATACCCTGAGTCTGAGACATTAATAGATTGATTATTTTTTTTTTTTGTGTAACTGTCATTACTTTAAACCCATTGGGTCTCCTTTCCTCTTCAAGAGGAACAAAGGACGTTCCAAGTCTCCCCAAGAAATGGAGGGCTTCCAAAGGAAACAAAGAGATAGGCAATGTAAAATAAAAAAAAAAATCCTCACCTCGCAGCAGCAGGAGAGACTCAGAGTGTTTTTGTGTGGGGTTGTGCCCTCATGAATTGTGTGTATGGCTCCTGCGGCAGCCCCGGCACCGCTCATGTTCCCTGAGCCGGGCGGAGGCAGAGGAATGGGGGACAGGAGCCGGCAAAGGCAGAGGAGGGGTAAAGCCTCTCCCTGCGGCTGTGGCAGGGAAGAACAAAACCACTGCCTTGGATCCGCACTCCGTGTCAGGTTTGCTTTTACTGTGTCGGAGCCGGAGGCTGCACGCTGCTTTGAGCTCAGGCTTCTGTCTGAAACCTGTCCTCTCAGCGGGGATATGGCCCCTGGCTGTGGAAAGCATCCCGCACCCCTGCTGTGGTACCCGTGCTGTCATATGAGGTCCCCATCCCATTCCCTCTTTTGCATTAGGGCTTTGTCTTCCCTTGGTGAGAGCTGGAAACTAGTCCTGTAGCAGCAACAGTACGGGGTCGTGCCTGGCTCCGTTATAGTGCATTCTGCCTGGAAATCTCAGGGTGCCTTACCAGGATCACCGTCCTGGGTCAAACTTAGACTTAACTGGCAGCAAAACCCCAGTCCTGCCTTCCTGTTAGTTTTATGATTGGTGATGTGTATTTAATTTCTCATCTATCACTGGCCTGGGATTGTATTGCGGTACAGTAAGTATGAGCACAGCTATTTATAGATATAGCGGTAAAGGGATTTGTACCTACTTGGTATTTATTTCTGCAACATTTTGAATCAGAGTGAATGGGAAAAAAAATATTAAAATTAGTCTTCTAGGCCTGTGTCACTACATCTGGGTAAAATAAGCTGTGGCTGGGGAGAAAAGTCTATGATCAGATTTCCCCCAAAGCACAGAGAAAGCAAAGAGGTATGAGCCACGTGAAGAGGCAGCCAGTGCGGCGCTGTAGCTGGGGTCTGGGATGTACTCTGGTTGCTGGATTGCATATTCGCATTGCTTTCATTGCCGGAGCTAGTTGGATTAAAGCTGAGTGGGTGTATTTACACACAAACACACACGCGGGATCACCCACCCCTGCCTGGTCCTCTCCTTTGTTGCTGCAGCCAGTGCTCTTTGTTTTTTCTAATAGCATTGCACACACAGGCTGAGTGTTATACCCCGGCTGTCTCTTATACCCAAGGTGATCTTACAATACAGGAATAGTTAGCCACACAATATGGAGTGTATTGTTAAAAAGCACCCCCATATTAAAAATCATCACAGAAATCGTTCAGACACAAGTCGCCCCTGAACTCAGTTGTGGGTTTGGTAGACTGTTGCCTTGCATTGTTTGTAACTGAGCAGAATTAGTACAAGGTGATACTTTTTGTGTTGTTTTTGTTTTGTTTCTTTGTTTGTTTTTTAAATATACATCTGCAGGCAGAGCTGCCTTTCCCTCTCAGTTCCTCTCCAGCCTGTGTGCCTCCTGGTACTACGCAGCCGTAACTGTCTGTTGATCAGATGTTATTCGCTTTTCCCTTTTGTTCTAGCTAATTTTGTTGATACAATGTGAGAAAACAAAGTCAAGTGAGAGGGTTATAATGTTCGTTTCTAAGAGCCATAGTGAGTGTTACATTTGTACTTCTCACTTGTTGTCTTTTATTGCATAATAAAAAGTGAAGAAGCCAAGTACTTTGTTATAAGAGTAGAAAATACTCGTGCCCACGATTTAACCCTTCAAGCAATATAAAGGAATCAAAGCATAGTCCATAGAGTTTTTCAAATTACTGAAGGCATTGCAGTGCAACACTTCCTACAGTTCTACAGTCCCAGCAAGCTAGTTGTAAAATATATCTTACTGCTTTTGTACTTTTAACTGACTTTTCTTTACGCAACAATTTACAGAGTCATAGCATGCTCAGCCTCCTTGTAAATTAAACTGTACAACAGAAACCATGAAGAAGCTTGAGTCTTGGACTGAATGTTATCACTCCATGTGTCAATAATGACTTTAGTGTGTTAATACTGACTTTAATTGAGCAGACATTACTAGTGAGCATCTTAGGGCCATTGAAGGCATTTTTTGTTACTCGCCTCCTTAAGTATCTCAGTTAAACTATGCAGACGAAATTATGTCCTAGCCCATTACATAAAATCTGAAGAAACAATTAAGGAGTTAAATGAAATATTCCTG
Organism: Dromas ardeola; assembly: GCA_013398915.1. NCBI lineage: Eukaryota > Metazoa > Chordata > Aves > Charadriiformes > Dromadidae > Dromas > Dromas ardeola. The sequence goes on from VYZM01004958.1 coordinate 203,265, forward strand.
CTGAGAACAGAAGGAGTTGTGGCTGCTTTTAATGTAAAATATCTTCTCATTTACAAATCTTGTGGAAAAAAATAGAAAACCTTTTTTGAACTTCTATCCTGTTAGTACATTTTTAGCATTGGGTACAACTTTAACACAGCTCATCAGAGTAATTAGCTATTTACCATTTAAATCGTCGTGAAAGTATCTTAAAACTTCTTTTGTGCTCTTATCGCTTTTTAAGAAGCACATTTATACACAAATTGCTTGCCATCTCTGTATCAAGGCTTTGATCTCCTGCACTATCAATTGTTGGCTCAGGTACAAGAGACTGTAAAATATACAAAGCTGTCTGCTCTAGACTCCAGTTGAAATAAAAAAGGAGGCTGTTTATACACAGCCACTCATTAGCTAAGTCAGTCAATATTTACATGTTGCAAGTATAATGCCTTCTTTATGTTAGATAAATTATTTAATTCAACCTCTGTGAAACTTCCTTTCAAGAGACTGACATTTACAAATAAATAACTTTTTGGTTCCTAACTGTAATCATAACCTGAATATGATCCTTTTCTGGCTTTTCTGTTTGATCCCAACTACTTGATCAGCTTTGGTAAAACACGAGGGAGCGTTTTATGATTGGTACATAAAGCCATTTATGATTTTGTTGCCGTATAATGTATTTTTTTAAAAAATGTCATCAAACTGGGCAGCTAGCTTTTGTGTTGTGTTACGTATGTTTTCTAAGTTTGCTCTTAATGCTGTGTGCTCAAGACTTAATACACCATTATCGAAGAATTAAAGTTCAAACCTATAGGATCTGGCAGTTGCTAGCATAGCCACTGTCTTGCTGACAGAAATGCGTTTAATGCATTAGAAGATATACATCTGCTGGTGATTTCTTTCTTGATTAATGCTTTCCAACAAATTAGGGCTAGAATCAACATTGCCTCTCTCCATTTGCGCTTCTCTCTCTCTCAGGATTTTCTGTTGATCTCCAGCCCCACACCTTTCTGGCCCACCAAGTCAGCTGTAGGCAGAGGAAGGGCTCAGAGCCCAGCGTCATCTTCTATTTTAATACTTGAAATGGGACACAAATGTCATGATTGCAGGTGATTACAACAATAAACAAGGCAGTAGCAGCATCTCTTGGAAAGAACAGGGAATGAGGGGGAAAGGGTTTCTGGACTTAGGTACATAGAAGAAAATACAGACACATGTGCTCATGGGTTTTCAGATACAGAAAGTGTTAAATCCTGAGCTAAAGTTAGACTTCCAATATTACACAAATTATTGTGGGTTTGTGTTTGGTTTTTTTTGTTTTTTTTTTTTCATTAAGATACATTCAGCCTGCTTTCAGCATGTGGCTCAGAAGGGTTTGGGGTTTTTTTGCATTTGTATATGCACATAAAGGAAAATATTTTCCTGCTATTATGTATTTCTAGCTGTTTTTTGTATAGTCCTATCATCCTTGTAACATTTCTGTGGTGAATTATGTTAGTGGCATTTTTTGTGTAAGTGTTTCAAAATACGCTTCAGAGATGTAAGAATGCAAGTGACATTATTTGCAGATGTCACCTCTGGCAGTTTTAGAATTTTTATGTGTTTCTTCAGTGGCTCTAGTAATGACTGTTATCTTCAGCGTTATTATACCCAATAGTTGATTGTATATAGCCATTATTTCCTTAGTGAAAGTCTTTAGTAATATGACACTAAAGCTGTATATGTCCTAAACGGATAAACAAAGAGTATTTTGTATGGAGAATGCAGATATAGGTTAGGTTTCCAAATACATACAGGCATATTCGACAGAGAAAAGTAGAACATAAAGCCATGTTTTCCATTTGTACTCCTTAAAAAAGGGAGAAAAATAGTTTTATTCTTGCTTCACCTGGAATCTTCTATTTGCAGATATTCCTAGAAATTCCACTGGTGCCAGTGATTTATTGACACTTGAAAGATTTATGACCCACCTACTTTTCATCTTCTGTTGCGATTCATCCACTTACTGATATTGCAGACCAGGAGAGCTGTATAAAATTAAACATAGGCAGGTGAATTGTTAGAAGAAGGGATGTGACCGAAAGAGCATGGTCCAATTGACTTTAGGAAGAAATTCTTTACTGTGAGGGTGGTGAGGCACTGGAACATGTTGCCCAGGGAGGTTGTAGATGCCCCATCCCTGGAGGTGTTCATGGCCAGGCTGGATGAGTCTTTGAGCAGCCTGGTCTAATGGAAGGTGTCCCTGCCCATGGCAGGGGGGTTGGAACTAGATGATGTCTCAACCCTTCCAACCCAAACCATTCTTTGATTCTATGGCTTGGTGTGCTCCTAAGCTACCTGAGGGGCTGATGCAAACCTCCCTTGCCAAGCTTTGATGGTTCCCAGCAAGCTGAAGGGATCACTCGCATGGCCAGTAAATACAGTGACTCCTATTGTCTTGCTTATACCCTGGTCCCCCTGGGGGGGAGTCAGGTCTCTGCTCTGGGTCCCCCCTCTGCCAGGCCACTGTCACCTCTCACAGAGCCCAACCACAGTAGGCAATCAATGGCTGTGGTTAAATGCCCTTTTCTCCCAACTAGGCTTGAATGGGTGAAATCAGGATGGTTGAAGGAGGTTTGGGAGACCAAACGGAACAGAATAAGCAAAAAAATCTCATGTGAATAGTGAGGGGAAAGGAGGGAGGGAGGAAACGATGGGGGAAAGGAAGACTATTTCTAGGTTATCCAGTGCTGCGGGGACTGGGACTTATCTCCTATCAAAACCCTTGCTTGAAAAAAGAAAGGTGCAAACTTTGTGTTGGTGTGAGCAGTTGCCTCTTGCTAGAGCACGTGGCTTTCCCCAGCTCGGATCACACCACTGTGAGCATCTCGCCCTGCACCCGCACTGCCCGTAGGCGAGGGTCCTTCTCCAACCACCTGAAACGCCCCCCTTCCTTTTGTTTTCTTTGTGGCTACTGAGTGCCAGTATTTAATTTCTGACCATTCTCGGTGTCGAGTGAGGCTCACGGAGGGTGAGTGCAGGAAGCCTGAGCCGGCACGGGGCACTAAACCGGGACATACCCCTCCGCCACTTGAGAGTTCGGAGTGGTGGAGCTGACTCATACCTTGTAGCCATCAGGCTCCTGGGGGCTGGAGATACTGTGGAGCCAATGTACTTGATTTTAAAGTGGGAGAGAGCTGCAAGATCCTCTCTTCACACAGCATTTCCTTCTTGAAGTGGTATTACTGTTGGCTCTAAAGAAAGCATGTTCTCATACTAAAGATTACACTAAAACCCACCATGTATTATTTATACAGTAGCTCCCAGGGAATATTTCCTAATTTGAAGGAAAGGCTTGTGCATTTTTGATGGCCAAAAGATTTTCTACTCATTTGACCACTCATTTTCTACTCATATTTGACTACAGTGAGATGATTTCCTGTTATTAGCATAAAAGAGATCTTTTGTGCTATTGCTCCTTCTGCCTTAAAGACGGGAAAATACAGGTTTAAGGTGTTTCGTGAAGGAAAGAAAAATCATCCATTAAAGTCTTTGCTATGATCCTGTGCGATTCAGACCTGTGCTGTATGGTCAAATGTAATAATGCCCTTTATATTTTATTTACGTGAAAAAATTGTCATTACATTTCAGCCATGACAACTGATTGCTAGGTCAGTTTGGGCTATTTCTCACTAGCCATATGAACCGCGTACCGTCTTTGAAAGCACAGGAGCATACTTTTAAGTTGTGTGGGCAGTATATCAGAGAATCTCCCCATGCTACCAATTAATCTCATAAAATGTTAATGTAATCCCTGCACAAATATGTAAATGCAGTGCCACTACGGGTCTGGCAAATAATAAACAATAGTTATCTTATCCTGGGCTTTTCCTTCATGTAATTCTCAGCAATAATTTAGTCCTTGTCTTCCACTCTGAAGGATTTAAATGGAATGACCCTAATTCTGGTTTTGTTTGCTCTCTATCTACTAAGCAGCTGCAGTGAAGACGAAGACAAACAGTAGATTAACAGTGGTACCTTTTATAAGGCTGATTAGTTCTTAAAATATGCTCAGTGGAAACAAAAAAGCATGAAATGAGGTCTGAGAGAGAGGCTTTTACTCTTTTCATTGAAACTGCTACATTTCTTTCAGTAACCCACAGATATTGACTTTTCAATGAAATGTTTTCGTGGAGGGCAGTTGTTTTTGCCAGCACAGCCTGTATAATGTTTCAGAAGTGCAAGGTACGTATTTATAAAATAATTTTAATCTCATTTATTTTTCTGGTTAAAATGAGAACTTTGTGGTGGCTGAATTAAAAATGTTTACTGGTATTACATATCCATTTTTTGATGATTATATACGTAACCAGATGTTAAAACCAACACTAGAATTTATATGGGCAACAGCTGTAATGGATGCATCCGGTATTTCTGCAATTTATAAGCGCACTTTGCAAGGATATATTTTTAATAAGTCCAAAGCGTGGGGGAGAGAAGTGAATTGAGACAACAGTTGACAACATGTTTTATGGCTTAACAGCACCTGACAACAAATTTTAGTACTGGATGTGGGAAACAGCTTATCCATCTTTTTATCCATTATTTTGCCATCAAGGCAAAACGTATTTAACCTGGGCTAGTGTTAGCTAAAGCCACTGTCTGATAAAAGGGTAAAATAATACCTCCATCGGGATTTTTGTTATTACATCTATCTCCCCCAACAGGTTACCCCTTCTGCAGCACATGGTCTGCTCCGTTTGCTCATTGCTGAAGTGGAGGGGAGAGCAAGCTTGCTGATTTAGCCAGCTTGCTAAATCACCCACATCCCCTTCCTGAAGCACCTAGGCATTCCTCAGATGTCTCCTATCGAAATCCTGCCCCAGCCTGACCCTGCTTATCAACCGCTTGTTGTTCTTTCAAAGGGTTGAAAGGATTACGGCAGATTAGCTAACATAGCTCCCTTCTCTATATTGTTCTGTGTGACAGTTGGTTCTACAATAAAAATAAAATAGCAATTTTAAAGCAAGTTTTAAGAGGGGACGTAATTCTAATTTGCTGAATCTCATGTTTTGGTACAGTTGAATTAATTTTTGCACTTTTTTAATCTGTGTTTATCAGCAGCTGGCTATTTTTTCCCCCTTTTTTTTCTGGATCTGGTTTAGTTGTAACGAAATTCACCTCATGTCTCGTAAAATTCCGTCTTCTGAGAAGACATTTTCCCATCTGATGTAAAATATATGTTTGTGCTCAATATAAAATGTGCATAAATGCATTTTTCATCTCATTCTCATGTCTGTTTTGATTTTTTAAGTATAGAGCCGTTCATGTACCTAGCACTATCAAGAATAGCTACAAGGTATTCGGGCATTGAAAATATGGGTTTCCAGGAAGAACTTCAGTTTGGAATTGTACCTGAAATCACATGAGAGTGATCCACACTCGATTTCATTTCTTTTTTTTTTTTNGGAGGGGAGTGGGGAGATAAAATAAACTGGAGACAGAAAGGAAGAAAGTAGCCGTTACAAAGCTGGGACAAAGGCATCATCAGAGAGAAGTTCTAAGGGAAAGCCAAGCTCCTGAGCCAGTCACGAACCTGAATTACTCAGTTTGCAATAATGCCAAGTTTAAAAGAGGAAAGTCAGTTTGGACAGTAACTTCAAAGCCTGTCTCTCCGATGAGAACTGAAGAACTGAGGTCCTGGATTTTCTTGTAGACAAAAATGGAACTACATGGCAGCAGTTCCCTTTTTGAAAACTAATTATTCCTTTAATTCTTATCTGACATTTGTTTTCGATTCGGTGGGCTTCAGTGACATTACTCCTTGTTTATCATGGTTGTTTATCATCCTGAAAGGTTTCTTGTGGTTTTTCTGGCATCGGTAACATTCTTGAGGTCGGGTCGGAAGACAGGAACCACTCATGCACAAAAGTCAATGGCGGATGTCAAGCCTTGCTTGAATGTGCATCCAAGGGGATGGCTTTGAGGTGTGCAGGCTCTCATGGCCACCAGCCCTCCTGCCTGCCGAGCACCAGTGGTTCCCTGCTTGGTGCACGGCCCAAGCCAGCCAAGCCATCCTGCCAGCCAGCTGGGCACCTCCTGGGATCAACTGTGCCCGTTCCTATGGACTTGCTGTCCCCTTGGCCTACAGATCTGTCCTTACAGGAGACACTGGGACAGTGAGGACATACCTAAAGAGCCAGAGTTTAGTCCTGCATCTCTTAATGTTGTGGGAATGGTTGTAACCAAACTCTTGTCCTTTTGCATGCCAAACTCCGCCCTCAGTTTTTTTTATTAAAAAGTCTCCTTTGAACTTTATTTTCATCTCTCTAGTCAAAGAGCGGTCCACCTACTCTGGTGAACTGGCAAGCAGTCTTCATCCTCATCATCTTCAACCCCACTGGTCATCGTGTCCTGTTTGCAGGGCATGGAGCCATGTAGGACTATGGGCTCAGGGAGCCGTGTGTTTTCTGCTTGTATTCGGAGAGATTTTAGAAATTCTGGAAGAGGAATCATTCTTACTTAGAAGCTGAACTGTGGGTTTTAGAGATGAAATGTTGTCAGCAAGGTCTGAAATCACCTTTTGGGCTTGAGCGATTACATGGGAGCCAACTGTTCACCACCTACCTGGATGGGTGTGAAGAGCTACACATCACTTTTCCCGCACTTCAAGTTAAAGAGATGTGAGACAGCCCTGGTCTGGAAACTGCACAGCCACAGCTGCGGCTTGACCTAATAAGCCCTGCTGAGGTGCAGAAACACAGAAGATTTGGCAGTTCTGTCATTTTCCTCGATCCCTGTCTGGAGCAAGTCCCTTTTCTCTCTCCTTGTCACTTGTGACTCTTAGGTATGCAGAACAAACTCTTATTTTCTTTTTGTTGCCAAGTTATTAATTGATGTTCAGGAGAGGATGGGAGGAAAGAAGCTTTGTCTGGCTCTGAAAAGCACCAGATGTGCTTTTTTGAATCGAGGAGAGGAATTAATTAAAATGAGGTAATAATATTAATCTGTCAACCGCGGTTTAAGGTTGACTGTGACAGGAGGGGGAGCTCTCAGCGCATCAGGCAGGGGAAAGGGGGCTGGTGGGGAGCTCGGCTCTCCCAAACCAGAGAGGGGCTGGGGAACCTCCTGCGCTGCCACGGGAATGGGGGAGGGATGGCTTGTCACCCCCTTCACCGAAATACCTGTGTGACTCCGCCGGGCTGCTGCCACGCTCAACCCAAAGGCAGAAGCGGGAATGAATATTCAGTGATGAATGCGGGTGGAAATGCTGATGGGAGGAATGAAGTACAAATTAAGAAGCATTGGGATTCTTCTTAAAGTGTGTCTGTTTTGATTGCTATTTCTGTAGATTTTTGCTATGTATTATATTGTTTAACAGAGCAAAAGAAAAACAGAATACATGTTTACTGTGTACTAAGCTGTAAGTACCTTTTTCAGACATCAGTAATCATCCTTTCCAGCTGAGAAGGCAATACACTTGCAATAGAGCTCTCCAAAAAACAGCAATTGTCCTATTTTAATGTTTCTGAAGCTATCCCTTATGGAAAAGCTCTCCTGAATTTAATACGGGTAAAATGAACAGGGCTATATAGTAATTTCACAGAATTAAAAGAGAATTAGGAATTTAGCAGGAATTATACCTCTGCCATAGATGAGGCTGGCATTAGCTGCTGCGAGGCTGCGTGCAGACCTGCCTCTGCCGTGAGAGTAAATAATCTGCGTGCACGTATGCGAGCGTGAGAAATCCCGATTGACCCGGTCTCAGAGGTGTCCGTGTGCATGTTCTCTGCCGGAGGTGCCGGGCAGGTGTCCAGAGCACCTGGCAGCAGAGGAGCAGAGAAGAACGGCAGGATTGCTGCTGCTGCCGCCAGACCCTGCTCCAGCCAGCACTTGCGAAATGCGGGGACAGCTGGAGTCCAAGGTGAGCGCCAAGCAAACGAGTCGCTGTACTTCAATGTCCCTTGACCGATTTCTCTAGCTTTTAAAAATAATTTTACTGAGACAATTAGAAATTTCTGAGAAAACTAGAAATTATTAGGGATCTGGGGATGCAATACCCATGGGAAGTCATTGCGGCACAGATGCCCAAGTAATTTCGTTATTTCGAAATCCCCGCTCTTAAGCTTTAAAAGCACATGGACTTTCCATGATAGGACAATCCTTTTTCCCCAAAGGCCAAACTATTTCTCTGTCACACCTAATACTTATTTAAAAGTTTCATATCTGTGGCAAATTTTTATTTTTTCCATCTGCACCTAAATTTTTTTGACATTAGTCAATGAGATACTCCTTGGGGTATATGCTTGTATTGGTTTCCCTGCAAGGAAATCAGCATCTCCTACTTTTTGTTCTTAGATTCCCAATCTGACACATAGAGGTGCTGAGCACCTGACTGGCAAGTGTGTGCCACCAGCAGTCCCCAGTGCAGGAGGGACACAGGGTGCAGGATGGTCCCAGCCCTGCTGGGCTCAATAAACAGTCCAGAAAAACAGTTCTGGATAAAGAAGGAGGAAAAGGGAAAATGTCATTCTCATTTTACAGAGGTCAGCAGGGGAAATTTATGTTAACAATGAAAGCGGGTAGCTTTAGATTACATATTAGGAAGAAATACTTTACTGTGAGGGTTGTGAGGCACTGGAACAGGTTGCCCAGAGAAGCTGTGGATGCCCCATCCCTGGAAGTGTTCAAGGCAAGGCTGGACGGGGCTTTGAGCAGCCTGGTCTAGTGGGAGGTGTCCCTGCCCATGGCAGGGGGGTTGGAGCTAGATGATCTTTAAGATCCCTTGTAACCCAGACCATTCTGTGATTCTATGAATTTAAGCCACTCTGTGCATTTTTTTCAAAACTGCCGGCGCCTGTGCCAGCAGTTGAAATCTCGCATCCATCCATGTATGGGGGATATTGGGCAGTTGAAAGCCGTGGCACTTGAACCACAGTGGCTCCAGTGAAGATGGTGAGCACATCCGTAGCTGTTTGAGTGCAGGTTCTGGCCCTGCCAACTTTACAGGTAAACTGTGTTACCTGCAATACTCATTTTTGCTTGCTTTCTTTAAGACTCGTGAGTTTTATTGATAAATTAGTGCAGTTTTGCCTGCAAATCCATGGAACTTTGGTGACATCCAGTGACAGGTTCTGCTGAAAGGTGTTTTCCCTCCCGGAATGACAGGAGAGAAAAGCTGGTACCCTGCTGGTTTCCCCAAAATGGGATTAGCAGATGAATTTGAACACAGGCTAAAAATCAGAGGCTCTCAAACCATATACTATTGATTGTTTTAAAGCGGTGGGGATTTACATGAGGTTTACCTTCAATCTTCAAAGTGTAAATTGCTATTGAAAAAGTGTTAATTAATCACAATCTAAAGCCAATATTTTGTCTGGCAATCCATGTAAATAAGCTAAGGCTCTTCGAAGAACTTTCTCAGGGCTTCTCCCCTAATTTTCCTGAGATGTCTCTTAAAGAAATTGTCTGCATGACAAAGTCAAACCTGTGAATAGTGCCTGACGTTTTGAAATTTCTTCAGATAGTTTAATTAATATTGGAGCACAACCTCATTTCTTGGGGAAAAAAAAGCTAAATCAGTGATTACATACTCTGACAGTGAAAAAGTAATAAACTAACTATGGTGGCTTACTTAAAAGGCAGGCATTCATAGATTAAATTTTAAAAACCAAATTATTGCATTCACCTCCTAAAGTGTAGTGTTTTAAGCTAAATAGAGTCCAGGGTTAAATGAAATTGCAAGCTGGAGAGAAATCAATGAATTGTTAAAAACTATATTCAAGCTAAATTGCCAAATGGTTAGTATTGTATAGTAACATTCAAATCATGACAATTGTTCTTGTAATAAATATAATTTCTATAGCATTTCCTTAGATTATTCAGTTAATCGCCAGTGCTGTTTTACCTCTTTATAATAATGCGCGCTTTCTTTTAAAAAAAAAAAAAAAAAAGAACTTGGTTATTTCTTTGGTCAGGGCCTATTTGCTCCTTTTTTATGTGAGATTTTCAATACTCGGCAATGATGCCGAGCAAAAAAGGTCCATCCACTTCACTTGTGATGCCTCGTGCATTACCTAAAGCACAACAGAACAATGCCAGACAACAGAGCCTTTCTCCCTGCTAACAATGCAGTCACCATGACAACCAGCAGAAGAACGTTTGGCCAGAAAAAGCTGGGAGCTTGGCGGACCAGCCTAATCAAAAAATGGAATAACATGACAACAATTACACTGATGAGTGAGAGGGAAGCTACAGATGCATTCAGACACCTATGGCACTGCCGGCTGGATGTATTCAGCTTTTTTTTTTTCCTTTTTTT
>VYZM01004958.1:217204-273550 GCA_013398915.1 Dromas ardeola
GGAGGGGAGGGGAGGGGAGGGGAGGGGAGGGGAGGAGAGGGCACCAGAATAAGGTCCTGGGTAGAAGACAACAATATAGCAAGGAGGGCTCAGAGCATGGGAAAAACTGGAATAAGGAATGAGGAGGGAATATCCCCAGAAGGGTCTAAAGAGGACCTTTACTCCAGAAGCCTCTCTTCTGGATCTGAGCTGCCTGCTTACTTCAAAGAAACAAGCACTTTTATTGCTTGCACGTGTATACAGCCCAAGGGGATGTTCCGTAGCAAAAAAAGAAAAAAATAGTGTATATCATTTATACATCTTGAGATGTGGTATTTTCTTCCCTTAAAGTGCACCAGAAAGCTTTACGTGCAACTGAGGTCAGGCTACCACTGGTCTGTATTAGCCCAGGGCATTTTTTGCCGTTTTAAATACAGGTGTTATATTTGGTCTTTTTCAGTCAGACAATACCAGCCTGACTTGATAGATTTTTACTTTTACTCCTTTCTATAGGGCTTACAATTTCATGTGTCAGTCCTTTCAGTAGTCTGGGAGGAAGATTATCTTGTGTACCTTCCTTGAGCACATTGAGCTCTTTGAATTCTTCTAGCCACCTAAGATAAAAAATTCTATTCTAACCATTTCTAGATACTTTTCCCATTAGCCAAGCTGCTTTTGTTCCCAGCTTCTACTTTGTTATCCTAACTGAAACCTAATGTAAAATTATAATTTAGTTTCGGGGCCATGCAGATGTTATTTTTAACCTCATCCTCTTTTCTTTGTTCCTTTTTCTCTCTTTATTGTTGACAGCAGGGAACATTTTGACAGCTAGTTTCCACTTCCTTTGGAAAAACATTTTGGCTAAAACCGTGACCCTGGTCTTCCCATTATTTCAACATTGTGAAAATGTTTGCTTTCTCTTTAATATATAGTAAATGTGAGGTGTTCAAAATGTGCTTCTTGATCGTAGCTGATCTTACTGAGCATAAAGCTCTCTCTGTGTAAAGGATTAGTAAAAAAAAAAAGTCAAGTCTTTATGCTTAGGAGATGTCTTAGCAATAAAAATTAGAGTATTATCGTTACAAATCTTTTATTAAAATACCAGCACACACATGTTGTCACTGGTAGCCATAGGTTTTGATATCAATGAGAAAAAAAATGTTTTGAATAAAAAAAGCAGAGGAAAACATGTGTGCCAATGTTGTATATTATACATCATGTACAATGGTATATTTTCTTATATTGTACAATTCTATATAATAGTATTGTATTGTATATAATGTACATTATAGTTTAAAGTATATATACATACTAGGTTAGATGCTGACCTTAATGAATACGAAAACAAAACTCCAGATGGCATTCTGTTTCAATTAATGGAAAAGTTGTGTGGTCAAGTTTTTACATATAATACTGTTTCTATTAAAAATATAGAAATATTTTCCCCTTACACGTCATTCCACTCTCTTTTTTTAAAGAAAGGAATGTATTTCTTAGCATATTATAATCTTTAAATTGCTGTGGAGGCTTGCAGGATTCAAACATCTCGTTTCTTTTTAGTTTTTCTTCTCCTGGTATTTAAAAATCATGATAACTGATTTTAAAAAACCCTGTACTCAAGAAGAAACATGGGGTTTAAGCTAGAAATAGAAGAGTGCTTAGTATGTTAGTGGAACCAAATGGTATTATTTACACAGTATATTTATTCTTTCACTTAAATCCTTCCTTTCTGCTTTTTATGTTTATCCTTTCCATATAGTAGCCATATTCTGATCTGAGTTGCATTTTTGGGCCTCTGATGTTTGAATTTTCCATCCATCATTAATATCACTCTAATAATCTTTAGGAACGACTTAAAGCACTACCCTTCACCATAGGTTATTTGGGGCTATTTTTATGGACTAGTGCACTTTTAGCAAGTCAGAGCTACTTGGAGTGCAGCAAAGTCCTTTCTTTTCCTGCTCTGCTCCCCTCCGTTCCCCATTCCTCACTAACAGCATGATGAACCAGGGAGGATTTTTCCTCTTTTAAACTGTCCCACTCCATTTCCATCCGTGGGATGAACTGCAAGGAGAACTCACCAAGCTGCAGCTGGCAGTTGTTGGCTTCTGGAGCACAATATGAGTCTCCGTCCATCCATTGATAGTTGGTTGAATATCTCATTGAATTTTTAGGGTTGGGGTTTTTTTTACCTTTATACCCCCCCTTACATCTTCTCTCCGTCCTGTCTCCTCTTCTCTTCCTTGTCCAAGACCCATCACTCATCTTTCCATTGAGCATCTTGTAACTAATGTAGCCATAAATAAACAATTATGCCCCTTGCATCCTGATCCAGACAGTCTAGCTGTAGTAAAATCTAACCTTGTCTTACCTAAGGATTTTGTTCTTTGTAAACAGCTGAGAGATCTCTGTTATCAAGGGATAGCAGAAAAGTGGTTCATGCTTCTAAATGCGCAATAACAAGAACACTAAAGAGGAATGAACAACCACGCTTGCAAATAAAAAACCTGTCTCCGTTTTCAAAGTTTTGGGTCATTGTTTCCAGAAGAAATGCCCTATGGGTTCATTGAATAAGCTTTCTGGAGGAGAGATAAGCCACTAGTCTTAAATAGTGTGAGGACTGCTGGCAAGCAAACCACCCTGGAACCTGAGAAGAGTTTGAAGTGCAACAGTAGCAGGCTGGGACTTTGATACAATTTTTACTTTTTTCATGGTTTGGTGGTTTTGGGGGCGTTTTGGGGGGTTTGGTTTTGGTTTTTCTTAAGTACAAAGGGGAAAGATGGATGATGTTCAGTTGACAGAATATCATCAACATACACAGGTGCTACTTCTCCAGGGACGAGAGGCAGCTAGTTGCATATTCTTCTTTGAACAGCCAGCAGCAGGAGTGGGTTCCTCTGACACCTGCTCTGACCAGAGGAGTGGGCTCCTAGGAGGAGTCTTGCTGGACCTGCAGAGGTGGACTCTGGTCTGTGGGGAAGCTGGAAGCTAGAGATGAACGCAGTCCCGAGACTTTCCTTGGAAGAACCAAGTAAGTATTGCACCACAGAAAGGATCAGCTCCAGTCCCAAGGGTGATGTTGTGGTCCCCAGGACCCCTGTGTGAGTCTCCAGGAGGTGGTTGGTTTCTGGTAGGACAAGCTCAGAAAGTATGCTGGGCCTTGAATAAGGGACAGTCTTAAGTGACAGTCTTTCATCTTCAGGTGAAAACAGGTATGTCAGACAAGGACTTTGGCCAGGAGCTGTTATTTTTGTGTTCTAAATCTAATTTCTGTGAAGTGTCTATGTATTGTGACCCACAGTTGCCTTCTTTTTTGGAGATAATCATGGATCCAGTGATTCTCGAGCAGTTCTCGGTTGTTTTAGACACTATTGTATTTTACTTGAATAATAACAGGGCAGAAATTTCTTCCTTCCCTCTTATTTCATCCAAGATCCTTCTAATCTACCTTCAGTCCTCACCACCTCACTAAAAACTCATGTGACTTCTGCTTCACCAAATCTTGGAAGACTGCATTACTGCCCTTTTTCTGCCATTAGCAATCGTCTCCTCCTTCAGCTCCAGCAGCTGTCATTTACCTTCTAGGTAATTCACGTGAAGAATTGTTCTCAGCCAGGGTTGGGTTGCATTTTTTTTGTTGTTGAGGTCTCACAAAGTTTTGTCTCAGCCGCTTTTGCTTCTCTTTTCACATAAGTTTCTCCTGGTCATGGGCATTAAAGGTACTCCCGTCACACCGACGTGCACGCTGCTGTGACTAACAAATACCAGGAAGGAGTGAGTCACAATGTCACCAGAAACCAGGTGACACTCAAAGTCCTTCTAAGCAGTAGATGGTCATTGTCTTATCAAAAACCCCCAAAACTTCTTTTTGTAGAAAATAACAATTAATTAATGTCTTGACAAAAACAAACAAAATTTGGTCTTTTATCTGTTTTTACTGAACTAAATAACAAAATGCACTAAGCTTAATGGTTTTAAATCGGATTCTTACAGTAGATAGCTTTTGCTCAGTGCAAAATTGTGCCTATTTCTTTCCAAAAGACATACAACCTTAAATAAAATCTAATGCAACAAAACAGCAATTTGAAGTCTGAATTGTTTTCCAATATTTGGCTATAGAGACATATAATCACTTTTGCTGCATTCTTAAATTGATGTTAAAAAAGGTGGATAAAGAAATAATATCTAAATGGATATCAGTGGAAAATAGGATTATTTAAGGAGACTCATCTCCTAGGTGGATAAAAATAAGATATTCAAGTAATTTTCAAAATGCAAAGCTATCTTTTACAATGGAGACAGCTAAAAAGTACCATTTGCTAGCCCGCAGTGAATGATTTGTAGTCATCAGGATCCTGCAGGTAATTGAGGATATCTGCATCGGCGTATTCTGCACTACTGCAAGAATATTATTGTAATGAATCGATGCGCGTGTACGAGTATAATTGCCCTCTAGTGCACAGCCTTGGAACTGATCCCAGCTGTGACATAGGACCATATCGCTCAAGAAAGGAAAAGAATCCTGGAAAAAAGTCTGAAACGGGGGGAGCCAAGTCCAAACCCCAGTGGCGACGGAGGCTCTGAGTAGCCATAGATGAGATAGATAAGGGAGGGAATCCAGTCAGCGCTCACCAAAACCGTCCTGTGGTCTGAACCAACACATGGTAAGTGGAGATGTCTAGGGGATTTGCTTCAAAACCTCAGGGCTCCTCCAAACCCAAATGCTAGCACAGACATGACCATTAGGAGCCCAGATAACCGTGGGCCTGTTGTTCAGCATCACTTCCCGTTGTTTGCGCAAGGTCATGTTTCATGGGAGGCTCAGGGTGGAGTTCCACAACCTCTTAGCAAAATCTGATATTTCTGTTCGTGCTGACAAGAAATGAAATGTCCTGAAGGTGCTAATTCTTTCGTCATATTTCCGTTAGTGCTGACAACAAGTGAAATGTCCTGAAGGTGCTAATTCTTTCGTCATATTTCCGTTAGTGCTGACAACAAGTGAAATGTCCTGAAGGTGCTAATTCTTTCCTCGTATGTTCAAGAGAATGGGCCCTGTATTCTCTTTGCAAAGCACAGGCAAAATCCCCTCCATGCTCATGAGCAAACATTTAACTAAAGTCCACAAGTAAGTTCAGAGCTCCAGGCCCAAGTTGGATATTTTCTTTGAGTTACCTCTTGCTATTTAAGAGGTAAGGATTTGCTAGTAGGGGAAGTGAATTTCTAGACAAATCATTACACATTGCAATATCATGTCTCCAAATGTGACGAAATCATCTGGTGGTGTGTGCAGTTCACAGATATGTCTCACTAGTCATTTGTTCACAAATTTGAGTTCTCTGTTGGTCCTGGTAATCTAGTGTTCTAGTTAGTGTGGGTTATGCACAGTTATCCACCTTCTCTCTGCCTTACTCAGTGTTACCTGACAGTTACCCCATGGCCTACATGGAATTGATTGTTGGCAGTATTTCAGTTCCTTGATTGCTGTGATAAGCTGCTATGGGTGAGGTAGGAATAAGATAATGTAAATGCTTTAATTCAGTGCTTTCTAAATTTCCCCTTGGTTCATTCTCTCCTCCACCCCTCATGTTTCCATCTCACAGCTTCTGAGCCCATTGGCCAATTTCAACCTCATTTGTTAGAGTTTCCCACAAGTACTGTAAAAACTGGTGGCTGAGAAAAGGACAGGGAGACTCAACATTGTGCCTCTCCAAGACTGAAGCTCCATCTTGAGCCCACCAGGGCCTATTATGCTCAGCCTGGGGGCTGGCCAGTCGGCAGACACATGGCTTGAAACCCCCCAGTAGTGCAGCTGGGACACTGTAGGAGGGATCAGGGCCATAAAAGCGGTTTGTTTGTGTAAGTGGAAAATTAGAGATATAGCAGACAGGAGCAAGGTTACAGAGCAGATGGGAGGCGCTGGTGTTATGGCAGCATGAAGACGTGAGGGTGAGAACACAGATATATCAGTAATCAGCTTCACTTCTTTGACTGCTTGTGGAATAGCCTGACGACGGTCAAAGGCAGAGTGAGGACCTGAGTCCCTTCCATCCTCCCCAGGCAGACGGAACTTCTGCAAAAGCTGCATCAGCACCAGCCTTACAACCACGTCCCCACCTTGCTTTGTCACACAGCCACGGCCTCCGCACCCTCCCCCAGCACAACTGGTAGGAACAGAAGGCATACGCTAAAGGAATCTTTAAAAAAATATAAAAAATCTCCTCATCTGGTTTTACTGCTCTTGACTACTCTAGCTGCAAAGTGAGTCACTATTGCTTAAATTAATCTGCCTTTTCTTGATTGATTCAGTCCTAATTGCCATTTGTAGGGATGAGCTGCCCATTCTTTGACCCTCTCTACATTTCCCTACAACAAGCTGTTGAACCTTCAAGTTGTTGAACCTTCTTAAGGTCTTTCCTGTATGGGATGAACTCTGGATTCCTTTCAAGTCAGCGGTAGAATTCCTACTGACTTTCACAGGGTTTTGTCCATAGCGATTTCAGTATACGGCACCTCTTCACTATTCGTCTTTATATAAGACAATATATAGAAGTTTTAAATCTGCCAAAGCTGTACCTGAGAGTTTGCACTCTTTATAATAAGATCTACATGTTTTTCAGTCATCGACTTAAAAGAAAAAAGTCAATTTCTGCAGATCATTTTCCTGGTTTTTGCACCATTGTCCTTCCTTTCAGAAAGAATAAATACATTTCCAATGCAGTTAGATCCTTTCTACAATAGCACCTAAGAAATGGCCTCTGCCACCAGACATTTGCAGCAAAACTGTGTTATTACATTTAAATTTCCAAGACTCAGTAGCCAGCAAGTTACTAGAGTTCTATTATAGTTGTGATACATGAACTGCACATTGTTATGGTAATGACATTTTTTTTTCTTCCCCTTGAAGTAGCAGTGTAAATACAAAGAATAACACATTGGTCTTGCAATGATATCTCCTTTGCCGCAACTTCGTGTACCACGCAGTAATCAGAATTGCATAAGAAAAAATTAAAACATGATATAGCTCATTCAGCATTCCTGCTAGCTTAACAAAGGTCAAAACAAAACAGAAGCATCCATAGGCATTAACTTTGAAATAAGTGAAGGGAAATATAAATGGTACTTTACCTGCCATCGGCCATGATGCCCAGGAAGCTGGTCTTCAGGTTCGAGGATGACCTTGGGGCAGAATCCAGATCTACACAACTGTGCTCTGAAAGCATCATGGTGGTTTACAGTGGTGGTAAAAAAACAACATTGTTTCTTCATATATTCATCATAAAATATTACAGCTGACCAGATGGTGGAGCAATTACATTTCCATAGTTCTAAATGGCTATTTAGCTTATCCCCTTGTGAACTGTTAATTAAAATTGGAAAAGATATCGTTCATGTTCAAAGGTTAGACATAACTATATGGGACATGCTTAAACAAAGACTCAAAAATTTTATTAAACCAGAGATCCATTTCCTTCACCTTCCCACCCACCCTAGTAAGAAACAAACAAACAAAAAGTCTTTGACATTATGGCTGTGGCCTAAACAGATGAAAGTCAGGAAGCTCAGGGAGCTGAGGTGTCCTGAGAGCCCGTGTGTGCAACACATCATGTTGTTTGCTGCCAACGAGCTGAACCCCTCCAGCTGCACGGATGAACACACACTGCGCTGAAGGTGGCACAGACACACAGAGGGAGGGATGAGCTGCTGTGTGAATGTAACCCTCTCCCCCAGAACCAGCTGACATTGACACTACCAACACCCTGTGCCATCAGGTCACATTTGCCTGGGTGTTTGTCCTAATTCAGCTGCAACAAAGATACTTTGTGGGCTCAGCTTTATGCAATAGTTAATCAATATTCTATTAAATTCTATTGCAAACTAAGGATTAATTTAGCCAAACAGACAAAAATACTTATCTATGAGGGTAATGATATATTCCTATAAAGTGAATTTTTGCGACATTGCCTTGGTACAGGTACGCAAGAGCTAATTCATTAACAAACAAAGGAGTCTTAGGGCTGAAGTGAATGAGGCAGGGAAGGTTTTTAGGAAGAAGCAATACCTTTTATTGGACAATCTAATTTAAATGGAAAAAGAACAGACAATACTTCTTTATGACTGAAAGAGATGAGAGCACAGAGGGGTTTAGTGTAGCTTGGTGCATTCACTTTAAAACACTCTGCTTAGTTGGTTCAAGTTAACTTTCCTGAGTGCCTCCATCTAGACTGACCCTCAGGCTTCTGAATACTGAGCTGCAACATGGTGGGTGTCCCCAGCTCCCACCCAGCCTCCAGATGAAGCAATGTGAGTCTTAGTTCTTCTGCTGTACCACTGCTTTGAAAGGGTAAGGCCCAGGTTCCCCACCGCCACCGTGAGCCCTGTGGTACCAGAGGGCAAGGAGGATGTGCGAACTCACCAGCATGGCCTGTGCTATGCCCTGTCTCCCTTTTCCTTTTTCTTTTTATCGTGATTTGTGAATCACGATCCTAATTCTGATGGAGGACTGCAACTGCTTCAAGCCTCCATGGGCTTCTCTCTGCCCATGGAGCAGGAAAGCACAGTCTGCTCTCATTGTCCATAAGGTTAAAAATACCCAAAACAGCTCAAACAAGAAAAAGTAAAGAAAAAAAATGAGGAAGGGACACCTATGTCTCATCCACCATACAATGACTTCAGGCACCAGCAGAACTCTGAAGTTAACATGACCTTGGTAACTTGGGTTCATTGAGAAACAACAGACTTCAATAACTGAAGCGGAGTTTGATGTAATTTGAAAACAATTAACATAGTAAATGCTTTTCTAGTTTACCTACTGGGGGTGCTCAATGCACATTGGTGATCATTTCTGCCCATTGGATTTGTCAGTCATTTTGAAGTCCTCCTCCTGTGAAATGTAAAACGTTTGAGGCCACAGGAGAAGCGGCCTGGACACCCATACCACTGTAGCTGCACCATTGCTGCTTAGGAGGAATCAGCCAAGTCTGTAATTCACAATTTTTCTTCTTCAAAGGATTTATGAAGTGTCTTTTGTTTGAGTACCCTACGGCAGTACCTTAAAATAGGTGGAATTATATGTTAGAAATAACGTTCCTCTCCATTATGGAAGACCTTTAATTTAAAATACTCTTTCATAGAGACCACCCTTTAAGACTTGTCCCCTCTTTCCGAGGAGCAGCTCACAGCTTTGTGCCTGCCCTTGCTCCAGGCCCCCAGGATCTGCTGCACGGTCCGTCTCGTGGAGCAGCCCTCCTGTGCCCAGCCGGGGTGGAGATCGCAGCAAGGCTCTTCTCACTCCACTGAGCAAGAGCACTCCTTTTTCAGAGGACAGGCATAATACTTGACTTCTCAGGCAATTTCCGGAGCAGTAATTGGAGGTAAATAAAATAGCAAGTGATCAGCTAAAGCAACCTATTTTTTTTCCTTGCCATGGTCATTTCTGAATGCAGACCCAGAGAAAGAGCTCCTTCTCACAGATCCTGGCACCTTGGCTAGGACCTCATTAAGGTTATTTCTTGATGATTCCTTTGACTTTCTTTGTCATTTCCTGTCTCTTGTATCCCTTCCTTTTAATGCTGCGTCTGTCCTATAAAAGTATCCCAGGTAGTTTAAACGCCGGCTTGGACGGCACTGCCAACACATAGCCAACCGGCACCTGTGTTCATACCCAAAATCCTGAATAGACTTGTACAACCTGCCCTCAAGCCTGTGGCTTCACTCCCACACCAGTGAAAGCTAGCGCATGATGTAAATATGAAGAAGTGGATTTCTTAAAAGCATTAGAAGGCACGGGCTTTCAACGAAAAATGAGGGACAAAAGCAGAACTAGCTGCTGCCTCTTTTTTGAGCCATGCCTGTAAATATTGCGTTAAAGAAAAAGAGAGTCTGACCTCCAAGAGCAGAGCCGGCTCGAGCCTTCACACAAGGGGCGGCCAAGTCGTTTGATTTCTATTCTTAACGCTTTGTTTCTTGTGCAAAGCAAGTGAGTTGAGTCTAGCTATATTTTACAGAAAATGCAACTTTAAGTGGAAACTGTACAAAACATACTAGTACTCAAAATCCCAAATTTAAGAGAGCTATAGTTAGTATTGGATGGAAATGCTTAAGCGACGCAAACTGTAGGTACCATCCTCACTTCTCTTCATCCAGAGAATCCCAAATTACTTCTCAGTGAATTACTGTAGGAAGATTTTGGTGGACATTTTTTGTTCAGCAACGTTTGCGCTCATTCTGCATTTAGTGAAGTGGGGCACCCACATGACTGTGTGTGCTTTAAAGAGAACAACTGAAACCACCGTGCCGAGAGAGTCTACGGATATGACCTTTAGCAATATGTTAACAGTCCCACTTGCAGGCTATTTGCAGGAATCAGTTTTCTTTTCCTTCACTTCAAAGTTGGATGCTGAATTATACGACTCTCCAATTCTTTTGACTGGTCTTTCTGTTCTCTGAAGATTGACTCATTTCCTGTATTTGAATAAGATAGTAAAAGTGGATATAAAATATTATTTTGCAATTGTAATCAGAATAGCTCTCAGTGCAGATATTAATAGTGAATTCTAAGACTCTGCCCGATAACAGCTGAGTTTATGGTTTCGTGGGCTAGATTCTGCTCTCATTTATTTCATTGTAAACCCAGAGTAACTCCCAAAAGTCAATGGACTTACTCCGGATTTCTGCAAAGACAGCGGAGCTCTGCCTCTTGCTCTGTGTTTCTTCTGCGGCGGTGGGGGTGACATCATCAGTCTGGATATATGAATCAAGGCATAGATGAATCAGGCAAAATTAAAAGCAGCTCATTCTCTAAACTGAAACTTCTGCTTTTTTTTTTTGATTCATTTGTATAAAGAGATCCATCACCTCACTGCTCCTCCAACCCAGGTAGATCCTATTTAAACTCTACCACCTCTACCAGCTTTTACCTGTCTTTTTTTCACTGCAGGTCATACAATGTTCTCCAAAGCACTGAAGCGTTAAAACTTGCAGAATTCAAAACAGAAACAACAGGTAGAAATCAGGTATCTTTTATCAGGGAGGCATGTGGCTCTTGGTACTTTTAAGGAGAGGCTGTTGAGCAAGAGCTCTTTTGGAATGCAGTTTGGCTGTTAATTCTTGATTTTGCCAGCTGCTGTGTTGCTTCAGACTTTGCAGAAGTGTGTGCATATCCACATGTGTGTGTTTGAAGCAGTGTGGGAGGATCTCACGCTGAATCTTGTTTAGCTGGTTAGAGTTCAGAGGCTGAACCGCAGAGTGTAATTCCGAAATTTACCTCTCATTAATTCAGATTAGAAGTGTTCCTTCGGCACACCTGCCCTAAGCATACAGAGGAAAAACATCAAAACCGATAACACATTGGAATTTCATGATCATCCCGTGCCAGTTGTTTCCTCTTTTGATGCAAATGTCTATCGTGGCTTCTTTATTCAGCCTGAAGAAGGAAGAGAAAACACAAACCTTGCTTACCACCAAGGCAAGTAGAGGAGAGCCTACTCTGCCTGCAGGCCGGGGCAACCACTGCAGTGCTCATTTTGAGTTACTCTTTGGTCTCAGAGAAATTAGATGTTAAATACGGAGCTTCACATTTCTACATCACCCCCTCAATTCTGCAGTAACTTTAAGATACCTTTGGTGTCTCTTTTGTGGGCTACAGTGTGTGAAGTACATTGGTGGTCTCCTTGTTTCCTAGTGTGTATGTTTTCCATGTTTCAAAGATTGCCACTTCACATTATGAGCCGACCTTCTAGGAAAGCCAGGGGTGAAACAAACCACAGAAAGCAAATTGCTCTCTTATGACTAGATACATTAAAGCCAGCACTTAAGTAACTTTTCTGAGGTCAGTATCTTACCAAGAAGTGTCATCCCAGACGTATGTTAAGAATACCATTGATCCTTTTTAAGATTCGTAGAGATGCAAGAGCATTCTGCAAGCTCCTGGTGGGTCTCACATGTCCAAAGTAGCTACAGGAGTTAGGGTTTAGCTGCAGTTCAAGTTTCCTGTGTATTCCTGGACATTGCTAAACAGCAGATTTTGACGCGTGGTTACAGGCTGGTTGCTCAAGTAGGATTTTGAAGCAAAGCTGTGAGAGGTCTGCATGTGTTTAACCTGGTGCTGTGCCCTGATTCAGATCATACCAGTCCTGTGATTAAACCAACAGGACAGACCCAGTAATTTACTTACAGGTCTCATGTCCGAGGTTCTGCATATCCTACCCCCGTTGTCTGCATGCCCTATAGATTTTGAGAATCTGCACCTTCAGAGGGAACAAGTTTTAGGGAAAATGAGAAAAATTGCTGATCCCATGGGCCAAGATTTGCAAACATTACCTATGATTAAGTTTTGGGACAGACATGGATGTGGGATGGAGGAAATGGTGGGAAAGAGGTTCACAGGACTCTAGGGTTCACAGGGGCTCCTAACGAGGTGCCACAGACATGGGGCTGCCTGGGTACTCATAGCAGAGCAATGTCATGCCACAGTAAACTGAAATCTTCTGAGGGAAAGCAGAGAAAAGGCCAGTCTGGTGTTGAGGTCCTGTTAGAGAGTCTGCAAAGGTCAGGGAAGTTCAAGATTTTCTCTTGAGACATGTCAGTCTGCGGGGATGACATACAATGTTCATGCCACCTCAGTTTCTCATCTGGATGTCTGGCTCCTGGGCCTTCTAGATGATCCTGAGAGCATCATTGGCATGACCAATGTCAATGTAATCGCCTTAAATCCTTAGTCCAGTGCTAGCCCCATTGCCTGCCTTTGCAGCCCTTACAGCCACCATTCATCTGGTTGAAGGCCCTGGTGCTTTTTGGAAGGAATTCTCCCTGGAACAATGAGTATGCATGACACATGCCAAATAATAATGAACTACTTGATTACCTAAATGGGACTGTGGGAGGTAGGGCTGATGGACCTAGCTGAATGCCAGATCATTATTAAAGCTGTGTTTAAAAATGACACCATTTTAGTGTGTCATCTCTTGGCAGACTCTGCCCGTTCAGAGGACCCTTGCAGGGGATCTCACTGGGGGCTACTGCAGAGTGGAGAGCTGTCAACTCATGTGAGGAGGTCTACAGGCAGAAATATTTTATTAATGGAGTGTTTGGCTCTTTTGGATGCTGTGGGAGAGGAAGGAGGCTTCACCAGTGCTCTTCTCACCTTGTGTGAGACAGGGCAACTGGAAATGGTCCAGCGCCTGCGGGAGCTTATAATCGTGGCAGAAAATGGTTAATGCGCTGCTTTGTGATACAGCTCTAAGGGATGGGGAACCGTTCTTGACCAAAAATAGAAGATGATTATGTGTTTCTTGGATGTCATATATGTATATCAAATAAAACTAAATTCAGGAAAAAACCTGCATGCTAAGATACGTTTGTCACATACAACAAAATGCACCGATGGATATAATCTGACATGGAGTAAGTCAGGCACAGCTATTTCTTAATGATGTCTGTCTCCTTTGGTTCTGACTGTGAATGCAGTTACATTTCCAAATATGTACTTGCTGATGTTTTCATTTCTTCAGCGCTGATGACATAAAAGATCTTTGCACTGGGTATGCTGTTTGCTGAGGAAAATTCCACTTGAACTCCGGAGCAATCTGAAGAATTCTGACGGAAAGTTTGAGGGGGCAGGATTTTACTTTGTGCGCTCTCTTGACTTCGGTCTGCTCCCTTTGAAAACAGCCGTAAAGCTAACATTGATTTTAATGGAAGTGTAAGTAAATCGATCCTGTTGCTTTTGGAAGCCCTGCCCTAAAAATTCTGAGTTCGCAAAACTTCTGATTTTATTTCTACTGCTACTTTGTGCTTTACAGTTTAAAAAGAAAGACCTACCTACTTAGATTTTCCTTAATGTGAGTTAAACTCATTTATTATAATCTTTTTTAATGAGCAGTGTTGTTTCCCTTAGATTTGTAAGGTCTGGGAAAAGTAATGCTTTCAAGAGACTGAAGGAAAAAGAAAGGAAACACTGTGCCTGTGTTAATGCAACTTGTTTTAACATTTTGGAACAGGTTTTGATAATTAATTTTTATGTGCATTTTAAGAAGCAATATGTAAATAGAAGCGATATTAATTTTAAAATAAAAATGTGAATGAAATGTTTAAATTATTTAAATAAATCATTTTTACACAGAAAATTTTTCTGCCCGAAACTTCATTTGCTGGCTAACTTAAAAAATATTTGCCCTCTGTTTGAATTCCAATTTGGAATTTCCTGGAAAATAGAAAATGCCGTTCCTGACAGTTGTAATATATGTGAGATGTTTCACTTAGCAGTGCAGAATGGTTGTTATACTCGCAAAGCTGTACTCTTTCTTACAAGATTTGTTATAACATGGTGGAATACAAGGTATTTTCATCTTCTGGAAGAAGGAATGTTGCTCTTATTTTTAAGGAAGGGACCTGCCTTTTGGAAAAAAGGGTTGAAATAACTGGGGCTAAAAATAATTGAGCTCTTAGCGCGGGAGTTGGCAGCTGAGAATTTTTGGGGTGGATCAATAGGGAAAAAGAAGCCAGAGCCCTAATATTAAGCACTAATGAGATTGCTACTGGAAGAACAGCTTGCGTTTGTCTATCTGCCCTTGAAAAGGACCCTGACTTAGAAAGGAGTTACAAGAAAAAATCTGGGAAATCTGTCTAGAGTAAGAAAGTCAGTCTACAGTAAGAAAGTAAAGAGAAACCATCTTTTTCAGTTTATCCAGAAGAAGATGAAGAGCAGGCTTGACCATGTAATTTCTACAGAGAAATGATTTCTGATAGCCCAGGGCTCTTGAACTTTGCAGACCAAGACACAAGTAGGTAGAAAAAATTCAGACTAAAAATAAGGCAGTTTTATGGTGATGCTAATTAACTTTCAGAAAAACTTGCCAAGAGATGGAGTGGATTTTCTGTCATTTGAAATCTCTAAATCAGGATTTTTTTTTTTTTTTTAGTATGTGTCTTCCTGTTCATCCCTGGGATATAGGCAACGCACAGGAATTACCAGCTGGAAACCTCTGTCTCATGTCATGCAAGGAATTGAGATAGTCCCTTCTGTCTGTAAGTCTGTGCATACATATTTTAGATAGATGTGACAAATAAAAGAGTAGAAAGAACAGGATAGAAAGGTGCAGAGGTTGACAGTAGAATTGCCTGATTACTGCAGATATTATGCTCTAATATTCAGTCATTGATTCATTTCTTTCGGGCTCAATCTTGAAGGGCTCAGGTCTTAAAAATTAAACTAAATAAGAAAAGAATGTAGCCAGAGGGATCTGCCATGGGATGGGTTTTGTAAGTAAGGCAAAGCCAAAGGGGCTGGGGGTGGGGAGAGAAGGTGGAGAATTTGTGAATTAAGAGCAGACAGCCAACCTGCTTATCTTTGCTGTTGTTTTTAAATCTATAGATTCCAAAGGGAGTGGATTATATTTATATAGATGTATAGAAAGAGGTTTTTGCTCTAAACAGCTCCTAATGCAGGTGAAAACCATGTATTGATTACTTAAAGAAAGTTAAAATAAAAGCAATTTTTCCCCCATTTCCACACATTGCAGCTTTTGGCCTATCCACTCATAGCTAAAAAAGCATTCTTTCCTGATAATCAAGCTTCAGCTGTCTGAATTTCAGGCCGAGCCTCTCATCTTGAGCTTTGCTGAAGAGCTTCTTTAATTAACCATTATACCACAGATGTTATTGATTTTTTTTTTTTTTTTCAAATCTGGTTGAAACATCATTGTGCTGGATCGTCGCCAAGACGAAGGCCTGAATTTTTTGTGCACTGCTTTTACTCCTTCTGCATACCTTATTAGTCTCCATGTCTGTTAAGTGCAACCCTTAGTATTAACTCAGAAAATATAGCATTGATTTTTAGCCTTGCAGCCGTGATCTAAGGGCTCCTAATATGGAATGTGGAAACCAGGGTTCTGCGAGAAGCTATATTACTGTACACTTCCTACAAGTAAGACCTTTCAATCTCTTTACCTTTTTGCCAGACTTTTGATGGGGTTTAAAGTTCTTGGAATTGTTTTGTTGCAAGAGGAACAGAGCGACGTGTCCAAAACATGTCTGCTTACATGCGTATAAATAAATATAAGTTTATATATATTAAAAAAATATATGAGTAAATGAAAAGTCTGCTTTGCAAATGTTGCCGTTCACCACAGTTTCTAATGATTTCAGCTGGGTTGTGGCAGCTCAGTTTCTCTGCGAGCCAGTTTGCTCACCTTTAGCTGCCTAAGTGCAATTTGGGGAGCTAAATTTTGGTGCCCAGGTTTCAATATTTTGGCGGTGTTGTTTTTAATTTGACTGTATTTTTCTCTTTTAGCTTGTCACTGGGATACTCATGTTAGTTATTAGCATGGTGTAACATACCATAAAATGAATTCTTGAATTTAGGGACTCAGTTAAATCAGGTCTGCGTTGTTGGGGGTGGGGTTTATGCTTTAGCCTGGGGGAGAAGCTGAGTCCAAGCCTTGAGTGAATCTCAGCCTTTCTAACAACGACACATTCCTTTCAAAATACGTCTTCCTCTGATGATGAATTGAAGAACTAAAACAACGACAATAGGTTCTTAAATTCCGATAAGATTTCTCCGAGTTTAGCGATACGTTATTTAAACATAATTTGAAGCTTTTAAAATACTGTAATGGCACCTCTTGACCTTTCCAAAATCACATGGAGCAAGAGATGGTGAAAAATGTTTATTTACTCTGCATTAGAAGCTAAATCCCTGTTCCTTCTTAGCACCGGTAGTTCTTTTATACTGGGGAACTCATGCATGGCACTTCCATTCTTCAAACAAGAGCTAGACAGTCCTACTTGAACTGCAGAAACAATGACCTGCAGTCTATCCTATGCCTGAGTGATAAACAACAATGCAGACCTCTTGACAAGCTCTGGCATCAAGCGTGGAGTCTTGCAGCTCAACATGTCTGCTGAACAGAAGTTAGAAAAAGAAAAGATCATCTTGTAAACAATTAATTAATGTTTGTCATGAATTATCATTTTTACTTCCTTCTCAAGAGGCTCAAAGGGAATAAAAAGGCATTTTTGCAGGTGGTGGCATTCAAAGTAAGGGCAATCAAATGTTTGAGAGCAGTGGCACAGCACTTTGAGTCTCTAAGGGTGAATGGTGCTAGGATTAGAGCACAGCAGGGGGTTGAGGGTTTCAGGTGTGAAGCTTAATGTTTGTGATCAGCAAAAAAAAGTCTTGAATTTATCTAAACTGCTCTTCTGCTAACAGTACTTCTAGCACATAAATGTTCCGAAAGTGACAAGTGTTCTCATTGCTCTTCTAATGCAAACATGATCTGCATTTGAAAGATGCATCCCTTTTGCCTAAATTAGAATGTGCATCACAAAGAGCGTAAGATGATGACCCAAAAACACTTCTTTACACTCTCTCTCTCTCTCTCTCCCTCCCTCCCTCTCTCTCTCTCTCTCTCTCTCTCTCACACACACACACACACACACACTTACACTTCAATTCAAGATACAGCCACAAAAATGCAAACTTTCACTCCTTTTTGCGCAGCTACCGGAGCTGCCGCTCTGTCCATTATTCTGCCTGCACCGCAGGTTTGTAATTAGGACGCTTTACCACCGGTGCTTCAGTTCTTATCTAGCATCATTCACACAGAGTTTCGTGTCTTTGCAGCGCTGTGCGCGAGTAGCTCAATTTTATTTCGGCCAAGCAGTTTTCAGGGATTTTATGCTCTGCCGTCCTAATGCATGCACACTCCTTGCCTCCTCCCCCTGCCTGTATTGCTGAGCACCGCCGAAAAGGTAGCCTGACAGGAGTCCTAACAATAAGTTTGAACTATTCTGAGGAAATTAATGGGTTTAGGATTTGTGTAGAACGTTGGCTGTCCCTGGGAAAGAAAAGAAGAAGAAAAAAAAAAAGGTTTAATAAAAAGACTAATAAACGGATTGTAAAAATTAATTTCTGTCTCTCCTGGGACCGTCTCTCTTGCTTTTTGGCAAAATGTTTTTCCTCTATTTAACATTAAATACAATCTTAGTAAGCAGCAGGAAGAATATGTCCCTAACAGAAAAAGCATTGTGCAACACAGGTTAGAAATTAAAGCAACAAGGGAAAAAACCTCTCAGATGTATGTACAAATGCAGGAAAATCTGTATGGATCCTCTATTTTTGCTTCAGATGTTTCCATGATGCAATATGCTGTTACAATTTGGCAACCGGAGGGAGTGTGCTGCATTCTAGAATTTGAGAACTATTGAGGCAGACAGTGCAGGCTGCAGACAGTAACCGTAAAGGTAACTATACGTATATATATTTTTTCTACACCTTAATTAAACAATCAGAAGAGGGAGTGTTGTCTAATGATTTACTTCATGGGCCTGAGCTGGCCGGGTAAGATTGGGTGAATAACTTCAGCTTTTCAGTTCATAAGCTTGTCTGCTTGTAAAATAAGATTTTTAATTGGTATAGAAGCTAATTATCTGGGAATTTTGACATTTGTCACTGTCATAAATTAATAAATTAATTTCATAAGATACTATGAGATAGAGGAGAAAGAGTGGTAAAGTAAAATAACTTCATTTTTTTCCAGTCTCTCACATAAACTGATACGAATTGACAATAATTGATCAGTATAGGTTTTCATCAGCTAACGTCTGAAGTTCAAGGACTAGATTTCCATTCACCCTAAGGTCCTTTCACCTCTCCTTGGCAGAGTGTCAGGGACTCCATGACGTAGCACTTTCTCATCAGAAAAATCTCTATTTGTCAAAACAAATTAGTTCTAATCCGCGCTGCGGAAATATCTGTTCCTAGGCAGTGGTGGCAGGAGAAAGCGTCTCAGCTCTAGTTCAGCCCAGGGGGATGCTCTGCGGGAGTAACCAATCTCCAGCTCAGAGCTCTCACTCCACTTGATTTAGACAAGGGTCTGGACGTGGTCTTTCCTCCTCCAGTGAGTCTCTAAACCCCTCTTTTCGAGTGCCGATCAGCTGGGCTGGAGGGAGTCTCCCTCAGTGTCTCTGTTTTGGAGTTGTTCCTTGTTGGGTCATCCCTGACCCTCACTCAAGGAGAGGGCTGATCCCCAGGAACCATCCATCTATTCTCACCCTTCCTTGCTGATTCTTTCTTGTTTGCTTGCTTTTTGCAGAAATAACTAAATAAGAAATAAAGGTCTTCCTGAATCCCAGTAAGTGACGGGGAAAGGTTTGCAGCCGGAGAAAAGTTTTCTGCCCAGCTTAGTGCAATTCCCAGGCAAAGACAATTCTGAATAGAGAACCCATGACTTGTGCCCCCACTTTAAGGACCTTTTTACACCCTCAAAGTGGCTCAAAGGGTCCCAGAAATGAAAGGGATCCGGTCCAAAATGTTTCTGCCTGAATTCCTGTTGCTGGCCACTCGTTAAGGTGGAGGCAGGAAATAAAAAATATCAGAAAGTGCCATGGGACCGTTTGCTTGTTTGTTTTTCCCCCTCTCTCCCACTGCCCCTCCTCATCTGATTTCAGACGTTTCTGAAATAACTCACTCCCCCCCTCCTCGGAGGGACCGATGTTTGGGGGGTGCTGAGCTGGGACCTTTCCTCTCCGTCGGTCAGGCCCGTGTCAAAACACTCCTGACTCCCGGGAAGCCGGCTCTGCTGAATCCCGAGCCTTGCCAGTGCCAGTCAGCTGCTGTTTGAACTAAGTCCTGACCGCAAAATCAAAAGTGGGTCCAAAGAAAGCTGTAAACAGTGTGCAATGAGCCATTTGAAGGCAGCTGATGCCTCATTTGGGGTGACATGTTGTGGCTGATGAGTGTGGATGATGTGGGGTTTTCGATAAGTGCCTCATCAGTATCCTCATCATGATCGTGTTGCTCAGCCACGGCGTGTGCCCTGACTTGATTGTAATTGCCTGAATCTGCTCCTGCTGCTCAGGAGCGCACAGTAATATGCAATAAAACAGCAAGAAGTGAATGTTAACCATCTGAGTTCTGACATGGCTGCTCGCAGTTCAAGTTTTCCATTAAGGACAAAAAAAAAAATCTATATAGACACACAAATATGGATATATAATTGCATGTTTAGAATAATTATTGTTTGTATGTGCAATAAACTCGTTTTATAAACAGTGCATGATGGTCATATACAGATACGTAGATAAATGTATCTATATACATCTTGCCCCTGACACCTGTATACACCGTATACAAATGAACATCACATGCTCCTGGCGTGTAGGTAAATAGTAGAGGGACGAAGACCATCAGACCATACTTTGATTCAAATGTTTAGGAATGGAAGCAGAACCTGTAGTTAAATCTATGCATAGTCTTCATAAATCTTAATAACACGTGTGCATACAGATAAGTAATTGATTTTTAGATGCAGTTAATCTACTCACGTAAATGTGTGCGTGTGTGTACTTGTGCAGGTGTGTGTGGGGGGGTAAGGTACGCATGCATATGTGCTTCGTGCCGCTAAATTATTCTTTGGAGAGAATACAATTTATTTTCACAATTTAGCCACTTTGGATTAATTTCGTGGCATCGATGGCTGGAAAAAAAAAAAAAAAAACAAACAAAACCCCAAACTTTCTGAACCCTGTGATTCTGTCAATACGAAGTACTGAGAACTGAGCACTGAGAACCCAAGGGAAGCTCTTCAGGTCAGAGACTTTTTGTAAGATGGGAACTGTCATTACCCTGTTGGGGTCCCCAGTGCACGAGAGGGGTTCCAAGGTGTTGTGTTTGTGCCCACCGGTGGCAACAGAAAGAGCAGATTTGTTGATGGCTTGTCAAAAAATAAAATGTAATCAGAACATGGGCTCTGCTCCTTTTTAATAAACAAGTGGTATGGATGGTGTTCCTGACTTTACAATTACATTCAGCTTTGGTTATAGGTCAGAAAGGTAATAAAACAAACACTGCAGTTGTATAATTGTAATCTGTGGTGTCTCAGACTCCAATACTACAACCTTGCAGTCAACAGCTTTGGACTTTCTGTGTGCGCCTCTTTTTTTGGCATAGTTTTGGGACATTTAAATAATAAAATTTACACAGGAAAACTCCGTTTGCATTCAGTTTATGCTTGATGGAATGAACACGTGTGTTTTCTTCATCGCCACTGTGTTATTAAAGCATTTCAGTAAAAGTGCACAAAAATGTTTCGAAAATGTTCTTCGCAGCTGCTGTTGCTACCGTGCATCGTCCTGCGAGCTCTGTGCCTGCGTACGGAGGCTACCGCTGTAAGGTACGGGTCCTGCTGCACTGAGGCAGAAAGATCAGTGTCAAAGTGAAGGCGGAGAAGAGAGAGATTGTTATTTGCAGACCAAAATCACCAGGGCATAAGATTTTTGAAAGCCTTTAACGATAATTCTCTTTCCCCAATTCAAGCGAAATTTGCACTGCCTTGGAAATGTCCTTAATATCTTCATTAGAAAAAACAAATCTGTGCAGATTAAACACTCTAGGTCTGACCATTTGAGAGGTAAGACAATCATTATAATTATAAATACTTCTGTTGTCATGTGTGATCAAGTGGATTCGCTGTTGTAGCTTAAATATATTAACTTTAACCCTTTTTAATTACGGATTTAGCACAATGCTGACGGAATCCCTCCTAGAATCCCGCATTCACCCTGGGCCTCTCTTTATGCTCAAAATATGTAGACAAATAGAGAGGAATTCCAAGGAGGATAGAAAACATGACTGAGAAGTTGGAAGGATTTGTTTATGAGGAAAGATTAGAAGAATGAAATGGGGAGATTTAGTTAAATAGGATTAAAAGCAACTAATCTGCGTAGCGTTTATAGCTTCAGCGGATGAAACTCACCGTTCCTATAACTAAGCTCCATTCTCCAAACTTGTATATCAGATATCTGATTACTGCTTTACTTATTAAAAAAACCCTTTTATTATCAAGGACTCTGATTTTCCATCATTTTCAGAAAAGAACCTGCATTTGTTCAGCAGAGCAAAGTGATAACAAAGGGATGGGTTATAACCGGGCACAAGCATACGGAGTGTTCAGGCAAGGAATGGCATTTCTTGACTTGGTAAATATTGATTCTGACTATCAGCAGTGAGAATTTTTTAAAGGGAACGATAGCTGGGCAAAAGCCCGGATTTTCTCTCAGTAGCACCTACAGGTAGCAAAACAGTTTTTCAAAAGGGGGGCAAAGATCTCCATTGCAAGAAACATAGACTACCAGCCGGGATTAAGAATTGGGACAAGATTTAGCATTGAGAGCAACCTGACAGCCCTGAGTTACACAGTTTTGCTCTCAAATTAAATCATTCTTGCAATTTTTTCTTTTTTTTTTTTCTGTTTTACTTTTTTCTCTCTTTTTTTTTTTTTGATAAAGTACGCATTGCCTTCACATGCCCACAAACAACTTTGGATGTGATTTATTATTATTGTTAGAAACTATCTTGAGAAAAAATTCATTCTGGTTTTTGCTAGGGACTTTCTAGATATTCAGAAAGAGGCAGCATGTGTCTTGAAAAGTTTTTATACTAACTTAAATTAACTCAAAAGCAACAGCTTTATGCAGGAGAAAACTAAAATTAATGCAGTGATGAATCAGGCCCCACATCTTGGACCTTTCTGAGAGCTAAATAACAAATCATAGAATCTCAAATACAAGGAAGATGCAGTCTGCTGTGAACTGGCTGATTTGTTAAATTTGCAGGATTAGTGTATCTTCACAAGAAAAGTTTTCTTAAAAAATGGAGCATAAACAATTCTTTCAAATTGCAGTTTCTACTTAAAACCCAGGACAAGAAAAATGTTTTTTTCTCCCTGAAGGTTTGTGTAGCATCCGGATTCCTTTGCATAAAAAAAATACTGCCTAATAATAAGATATAATGGAGGGTACAAAGAAACCCCGAAACACAGGATGAAAACCTAAGATTCAGCATAAATCAATTGTAAAAAATTATTTTTCTAGCCCTTGGGTTCATAAACAAATGCATTGGCCTGGATTTTTTGATCTGTGTTGTCTAAAACTCCTATTTAGTCCTGTCCGTGCCAGCTGGGATCAACTAATTTGATATGTTTGGATGCCACTTCTAATTCCAACCTGGTGCTCTGAACCCGTCCAGTATAGAAGTGTTAATGCAGCATTTCTTGATCAAATGACCAAAGAAATTCTGCCAGATCCAAGCTGGGCTGCAAATTCGTCCTTCCCTCCCCCCCTCCAACCCTCCATTCCAACAACACCCATGATATTATCCCCAATTTTGCTTTCCTCTGCCCAAACAATATTCCCAGGAGAGTGGAAGAAACCATTCCATGGGCAAGGTATGGTCACTGGGTTGCCATCCTTGAAAAAAAAGAAATTTTGTGACATCTTGATTTTGCTCAAGCGAGCATAGCAATGACCGAATAAGGAACTAATTGTCGGTAATAGGGGATTTAACACTGGGTAGGAAGAATGACATCAGATAAAAATATGATTGTCCAATAACAATGTTAGAAGTCACTCATACCTCTTTGCAAGTTGAAAAGGGTATTTGACTCATAAAGAACCTTCTCTTTCTTTAACAAGCTGTAAATTCAGAATTAAACTCGGAATTAAATTCTTGCTGGTTCAGAATTACACCTTTAGCACAGTATGTGTGAAGGTTGCAAGGAAGAAACGTGCCCGTGCTGCACCTCAGGACATGGTTTGCACAGCTTTACTCCTGCACTGTAGCGACTCTGCTGAAGCACAGGAGGATGATTTGTGACCCATCTCCTTCACAGCAGTTTCAAGATCTCCCTTTTCTTCTGTTCAGAGCATAAGCCTGCTGCACACCTGAATCTGATGCCTTGCCACCACCACCGGCATCTCCCGGAGCACCAGCGGCTGGGTGGGCTGTTATCCCTTGCATGCTTTGTGTAGACATAAGGCCCAAACCTTATGTCTACATTATGTCCACCATCAACATCCAGCTCTTTCTCGGGGCGCTGCTGGCATGGTCCCCGGGCAGGGGGGCTGTTCCTGGCCAGGCCCCCATTGCTCAGCGTGGGGCACAGCAGAGGGAAGGTGCAGCTGTGCTCCGGGTGAATTTTTCTCTTGCTAAACGGTGGCGAAGGAAGGGATTCTTCTTGCCTCACCGTGGCAAATGTTCTGCCTTCACCCTGAACACATGTCCCAAATATTTCCATGTTCTCAAGATATAACTTCAGAGATAAGGAACCATTTAACTCTGCCAAATCATGGCATTTGTTCTACACAATGTACAACTGCCAAATATTTATGCGATTAATATCTGAATTCAAGCATACTTTAGCAGTACAAAGATGTGATTAGTCTCACCAGAATATGATTTTTTTAATGGACGTTGCTCCCACTTTCCAGCAAAGATTTAATAGCTGAGTCCTGCAGGGAAGTCTCCATTTACTGAACTTTTATAGCTTTAAAAATATCCTAGGGTACATTTCCTAGCATGCAGCACGGCACAACAGAGAATTTAAATGAAATGCCGCGTTCAAAATGAATGAACAAAGTGCATGGTGTCAATCACTACCCTCGTCCTTTCCTTTTTTTAGCCAAAATCATACAAATGACTGATACTGACAGTGGACATGGTTCTGGTGCTTGGGTGAAGAGTTTTTCTTCTTCAGTCTGAAGATCTGGAACAGGGGCCTAAGGGGCTCCGAGCAGGCTTTGGGGTAGCTCCTCAGCCTTCTCCACTTCCCTGGAGATCCGCTGGCATCTCCAGTGTGCAGGGGAGAGGCATGGAAGCAGACCAGCTCCCACAGCTGTGTTTGAGTCTCCTCAATCCCAACGCACACAGGGAGACAGGAGCAGTGGCAATGGCACGGGCACTTCCCTTCCACCCCACCGCATGTATCTGGTCGCCTGCTGAGGTCCAGCTCAATGCGGGCAGTTCTGACCCCCACCAGATGTCCCAAGGGACCTGGGCTCCCAGTACACAAGCTCTGGTAAAAGTCCCTGGGCTGCAGGAGCCAGCCATTGGGACTTGCCATGAACTTCTCCCAGTTTGGTTTTCAACCAAATGTACATTTTCCCGCTCTGCACCATTTCTCTCAAGATCAGAAAATGTCTCCGGAGCCACCTGCCAGAGGGCAGAGGCCAATTTGGATGTCAATGCACTTGCAGATGGAGAAATGCAGATAAAACAGTGGAATCGTCTCAAATTCCAAACCCCGCCACCTTCTGCGAGAAATCGCACAGTTAACTGAACTACAAAAAATAAACAAGTTGGTTGTTATTATGGGAAGAAAACCCAAACAAACCGTAACATGTTTCGTCCCTAACGATGATGAGGACAGTCGGTGGTCAGCCAAATTACCTTCCACACGCAACCAAGGCCTCAGACTATGAATCTGATACAAGTAGCTGGGTGTGCAATAACTGCAGCATCAGCATCTTGTTTTGAAAGGACTCCTGCAAATCCTGCAGGAACATTTCAGTACTAGATGGTGTTGCTATGGGCACCAGAAAGAAGCTTAATATAAGAGAAACTGTCTTAGGAATTCATGGGGGATGGGTGTAAACAGAATACACGTAGGAACCGGGATGTCCCTAGCACTAAAAAGCAAACGGCATTGTGGGAGTTTTAATGTTCTGCTAATAACATTTTGGTATAGGTATTTCCAGAGGGAAAATATAAGCTGGTATCTTTTTTCAAGTTGCCTAAAGTGAAAAATAGGCAAATAGGCACTCAAGTTCTGTAAGGTATATCTGCATCCTGTGTAGCAGAAGCATAACGAAATCTGGATGCTCCAAATAGATAGAATATCTCTGTAAAAACAGATGTTAAAAACGGGAATGGAAAATGAGGGAAACAGAAGAACTACAGTTCCCTCTAGTATTCAGGAAAAAGGATTCTGCTCTGCCTTTGAGTGCAGTTCAAACTTTAGGCAAAAGTCACATTGGCAAGGCACAGCCAGATGATTTAATTCATGGCTAGATTTCTCCCATTCTGGCTGTCTCTCTGCCAGTGTAGACTGCCTAAGTGGATGAAAAGAAAGAAAAAGTAACCAGCGTAGAATAACTGCAAGTATATCTCAAGACAGACAAAGAGAATGAAAAATTAAATTCTTGATGTGAAAAGGATGGGACAATGAGCCCCTCTCCCCAAGATACCTTCAGAGAGGATTCCCTTTCAGCGCTTTCTTTCTTGCTTGCTTGCATTATTTTTCATTGACGCGTCCCAAAGAAAGTCTGAAAGCCTTTTATTATTTCTTATTTTCTTTTCCTTTTTAGTATGTGGTATAAGTTCTTTTTTTTAATATATATTATTTTCCTGCCAATGTTACAGCAGTTCCCATTTTTCTAGTTTGTTTCTGACACCTAGCTGTGATCAACAATGCTTCCCACTGAATCACTTCTTTCATCTATTCAGCTTCTGTTATTTCCCTTATCTCCTCTCCCCCCTTCACCAGCTTACCTCTCATTAACCCTCAGGGTTCCAAACATATTGTATCTCTCCCAAAGATACATATTTTTATTCAGACATAAGTCATTTTTGCTCGCTAGCCTGTTTCCATAATTCCCTAATAGAATAGCCTTGTGTAGTACAGACTCTTTATGGCACGGTGAACAATGAACCCAGACATTAATTTATACTTGTGCATTGTACCCTCTTCTACTTCACCTTTTTCTCCCCTCTGAACTGATAGTCCGATAAAAACTCATTCTTCTCTCATGTAGGAAATATTGTTCAGTCCACATGTAAAAATCTGCTTGGCCAGCAATTTTGTTTGACCAACAAAACTACTATTTTCTAAGAGTCACTTCAACCCCTCGCGATATATTTAAAATCACGTTTTAACTTTTAAAAGTAGTGGTAGTGATACACTAAGATTCATTTCTACTAGTATAAAATATACAGGGGATTTTTAGGAAATAAGGTCTCTCTTACTTATACCAATATATTTATGGCTCATTTTCAGATGTACAACTGCCTTAACTTTTCTGAGGAAGAAAAATATGCAAAACCCAAGAGATTTAACTCCTGAGTTTTAGCTGTAACTTTTGTGATTGAAACTGGTGAAAACAGCTGGAAATATATCCAGCTATTCACGCAGACTTCCCTTTCTGCTGCCCCTCCAATTAATTGTGTAACCCAGCTCCAATCCTGAAGTCCTTTCCCAGCTAAAATTCATATAGCGTTTTTGGAAATGTGTGTTGTGTAGCATGAGGTGAGAGTGTAAGTTGAGATGCACACAGAGAAGGCTCGTTGCTCATCCTGGTAAATAACATACCCGTGTCAATAAGCTTATGCAGGCATCTATATTTAAGAAAAATTAAAGTAATATATGGGAGATTACGTAAATAACTTCAGAATTCATCGTGGATGTAAAAAGAAAACATATTTTCGAAAACACCTTTGTTCCTTGCTACTTCAGGCATTATTAACTTCAGCTCTAAACAAAGGTCATTTAACACCCATGGAGAGATTTGCTTTGTTAATACATTAATGGGCATGTTTATTGGAAGGAGATGTAAGTTTTTATGTATTATATATAAGATACTAAACTGTGTGGATTCATCTGTCTCAACTTAAAAAATAACATTTGGGTCATTGATGTTTATAAAGAACAAATTACTTTTCTTTTTTAATTTGGGCAACATTTCTCCTAATTTTATGATGTAAATAATCATTATGACTTGACTGTATAAAGTATCTTTTAGAAAAAAAAAAACCCTTAGAAAAATTAGTACATCTTTCATATTTTTAAATGGAATGTTTATATTGGTTTACGGTAAACTTTCTCAAAATTCAGTAAGATTCTAGAAGAATTCAATGCACTCTTTTGAGCAAAAGCAAGTCACACCCAACAACATTCTTACAGACACTGAAAATAATTGGCGTCACTGAAAATTTCAAGTTTCTGCCAGGAGCAAAATAAATACTGAAGTTACATTTTGTGCAAATAGTCCTCGCAAATTTAATCCTCAGAGATACTCAGTCCTGTATAACTTAATCTCTCCTTCGTCTTATATTTATTACTTCAAAAGGCTACTTTTCTATTACAGAGGAACTTATTGCTGCGTCAAAGGTTTAATTGAGCTCCTTTTAAAGTATCATGATTGTCACTATAAAATCATGCATCCGCAGTAAGCGCGTTTATAGAGAACTTACAGCTTTAAATTTCACTTAGAAAAAAGGCCTTATACTCTCCTGCAGGTTCTGAATGCAGATTTACTATAAAATAAGTGAATAATAATACCAGGTTATTTTGGAAAGTGTTCTTTCATGCAATCACTGCATTTAGCACAATCCCAAAATGGCAGCCCAACAGGTGGTCCTTTCACAGCCTTCAGCCCAAACAATCGGAACAAAAAGGACACCAGGAATCGAATGTTCTTCAGGATTTAAAAAGCTGTTCACTTCCCTTTGTTCATTTTCAGATTTAGCCATGTTCATTATTGTTGAGCCACAAATGCAGGACATTCTTTTTTGACATTTTGCCATAAATAGACACTGACTGAGGCTGACTAGCCAGCTAGCTGCTTTGTCACATGCAAGCGGAAACTACTTCTTCACAAAGCGAATGCATTCCTGGTGCCTCAATGGCCCCGGCAAGCACCGGTTGTGACATGCTGCAAATCTGGCAAAGTCTAGGTTAACAAAAGTATGGGTGACAAAGGCTGAAGTTTCTCTTCCTATATTTCCCTCTGCGCTAAGTATTTAATTCTGGCCTAATGAATTTGCCTGGAAGGCTGGGTGTCACGTTGACAGGCTCTTGAATGTCTGAAAATATACTTCTGCATTGTGGGCTCTCTTTGGAGGGAACCGTTAGTTAACCGGTAATGACGGACTTCGGGGGCAAAATCTAAGATGAAATACTTGTTTCTCAGTATTTTAAAAGTTGTGAAAGTTCCTTGTTACAGTGATCTCAGTCTCCACATACGTAACAAAAGATGGGCCCGGTCCTATGAGTCTTTAATGATGCGAGGAGCCTTTACAGCCGCCTCCACCGCGCTGCGAGGAATTACTCACACAGGTCATGGGCGCAGAGGCACAGATCAAGCTTTTTTCCCTCACATGTATGAATAAATCCGTAAAACACACGTTTTGTAGAAAAGGCAGAGCTATAATGGTACCTAACTGCTCAAGTATAGTAAGTGAATGTAGTTTCAAAATTTTTAATTTACCAAGTCAAATCTTCTCTGCTACTGTATATTTTAAATGTAGTACACACAGCTTTTTATCATTTATTTTTTTTTTAAATCTCCAGCCAATTTCAAAACTCCAGGCTCTCCCACTGCTATTACCTTGGAGATTTTCCAATGCCCATGGGAGTCCAGGACTTCCGACACCCACTGGGGTGTGGATGAGACAGACCTGTGTTTGTAGGCAGTGCTGGCTGAGCGTTTGAAACCTGACTCTTGTTAGATTGAAATTAGACCCTGTTAACCTCTTACTTTCAGCATTCCATTTCTGGTGGAA
This sequence comes from Dromas ardeola, assembly GCA_013398915.1. Lineage (NCBI taxonomy): Eukaryota > Metazoa > Chordata > Aves > Charadriiformes > Dromadidae > Dromas > Dromas ardeola. Next base: position 246,516 of record VYZM01004958.1, read on the forward strand.
AACCTGACTTGCTTCCAACTCTCTTATGAAAAGGCGTGTTGCAGGTATAGATAAGAGATTAATGTATTTTAATTTTAAAACGCCTATGTTCCGAATTGCTTTTAACAGTAAAAAAAGATATTTGATTGCTGCTGGTAACAATTCCAGCACAGGCACAAGGAAACACGTGTCCTTCAAGTCCCGCTGCTGCCAAAGTCAACAGCGCGGTCTGGAAGAAAACGACTTTTAGGTACAGACAGAGTCTTGCCTATGTGAGTAAGGCAGCAGCTATGCTGAGCAGGGGATTTTTCCTCTTCAGTTCAAAAAGCTGAAATCAGTAATGAAAAAACTCAATGTTGAATAGGTTATTGAACGAAACCGACGTTCAGTGTTGTTTGCCACACGGATGTTTGTTCCATGGTTTACCTGAGCCCCTTGTATGTGGAGGAACCAGTTTGTAAACGAACAGAAGGGCAAAAGCCAGGACCTGGGGTTGAGACCCTGAAGATACTTGGGCAAACTCCTTCACTGCGGGTCTCCCTTCCAGGCTCCTGAACCCACTGGGGTGTTTTCTTTGCAAACCTTCACGGAGGACTGTGTGTCCTCATGGTGTTCCTCCAAAGCAGGAGGCTCCTGCCTTTTCATGTGGTAGCAAAAGTAAAACTGTTCAACTTTTTAATATATGAACGTAAAATCCATAGCCCTCATAGATTTCAGGGGGAATTGGTTAGTAAAATGTTTAGGAAACCACCAGCCAAAATGATTATTGGGTGCTAAATGATGAATATGTGTTTTAAGAGGATTTTGGCTTATTTCAACCACAAAGCACACACAGGCCAGAAAAGTCAGCTTGTAAAAAATAAAAGAGTACAATGACACAAAACCGGGACTTGGTGTTCTTTCTAGTCTTATCCTTATTTTTAGTTTTATTTCAGCTTTACTATTATTCCAAAATTCCCTAACGACTGTTATAAATCAAGATATCTTTCATAAAGAAAAGTACTTATACAAAACAGCTGCATACATTTTTGCAAACCCAAGTCCCAGTTTCAAGTTAAAACTCTGGGAAAAAAATATAATTCTGTTTGTGTGGCAGTGTTGATTTAAGGGCAGAAAAGTTGGAGTCACAGGACACAGAGAAACTTCACCAGAATAAATCAAATGGCACTGAAAGTCAATTAATGCAGAGGTAGGAGCAGGAAAGCATCCAGCTTTACCTCTCTCCAGACAGCAATAAGTCTCTTGCAAATTTAGCTGTCAGAAATGATTGCTTTGTTTTCGACAAGTGGCATTACTTCCTCTTATACTGGAATTAAAATTGATTGAAATTGATTCATGGCTTTTCAATATTTCCCGCACCCCTTCATTCCTTTCATTTTGAAAACATTATTTCAGTGGAATAAACACAGATAGAAACAGCGCATATATGTTTTGGGGTTTGGGTTTTTTTTTCTTTGAGGCATCTAAGTTTTAAGATGAGAGAATGGTAGAACTAGTGTTTTTTGACCAGGTAGTCGTTCATTTTCCACTAAAGAAATGCTTTCAGAAATGATGTCTTCCAAGGTTTTAAAAAAAAGTTTTTTTACTGATTCTTTTTTGGGGGAAAAAAAGGGAACAAAGTAACTATATATTTTTAAGCAGCCACTCATTAAGATTCAAGTCAGAACAAAAGTTTTGCTGTGCTGTTTGGAAGCGTTTCTCACTTGAAGTCTTGCTCTTGCTTTCGGAGCCACCTGGATGAAGGGCAGCAAGCAGGCGGTGATGCCAAGCGGTGGGTGAGCCAAGGGGGACGAGGAACCTGCTCCAGGCAGGGACCTGTGGGGGAAAGCAAGAGCCTGGCAAAAGCGCGCTGGTGGTTCAAGGAGCCCATGACGACATTTCATGGTGGAACCGCCTGCAGCGTAGCTCTGTCTGAACTTCTTTGGCTTCAGCAGCTGTAAAACTGTGTGTGTTTGGGTTCAGCTGCAGGACCAGTTTACTTAAAGCCTTGCAGCAGCAGAATACAGTATAATTCAGGCATCTTTACTCTGTAGCATTATTAAAACAAGATCCTATTAGAACGTCTGCTTGTTCTTGTCCCAGATACAATATGTGATAGCACCATTTTAGGTGCAGGACTCAACCACATCCCGAACACTTATTGATATACCATGACAGCAAACTTGTAAGACAGACAGTCTTTGTGATCTCCATTTACCTACAGGGAACTGAGGGACAGAGCATGGAAAGATGAAACGATTTGCACAGAGCTTCGCCAGCAACTTGTGGATGTGGCAGGCACTGGACCAGTCCCTGCTAAATCTCAACAGAGAACTGTAATCACAAGAACATCCTTTCCCCCATAACACGGAAGTTTGTATTTAGTCTAATTGAATTTGTTTTTCAATGTTTCTGCCCCCTTGTATTTCATGCCTTTGCTGACTTTTGGTCTACTGCAGAACCCTACATGAAGCCGGGTGCCTTACTTTAAAACAGAGACCTGCATGTCACCCATATATAGACCCACTGTCAGCTGTCCAAGAACTTCCCCTATCCCAGTGGACTTTTTCACATGTTCCAAACAGCAAACAATGAGAACATCACCAAAAGTATGGCAGAAAAAAGGAAGGATGAGGGCAGTAATCTGAGCAAGGGAGAGCAGGTGGGAAAGGGTAGCAGTGATTGCCTCACTAAATTGTCAAGAATGGGAGTGACTAACATAAATACAAAGCAGCTGGAGCCATAGGGAACATGCTGGGACATGGTGAGGAGTGTTGGATTGTGGAAGGATGGCAGGGTTTCTTTCTTGCCATGAAGGTATGCTGTCTTGGTGATTAGTACCTGGTAAAACTCTAACTCTCGCTGTAGTAAATCTATTCCCTCAGAAGGAGGCAAGCAGGCAAAATTCACTGTTGCCACACAGTAGTCTCTGGGTGACGGACAAATTAAATTGAAAGGATATAACAAATATTTTGTAATTAATCAAATTTGTGGAGTTACAAAAATGACCATAACATTCTCCCTATAAACTAGATTGTGAAGTCAATTCCTTCCTTAGTCCATCCTCCGAGAGCCCTGACCCCTGGTTATAAGCTGCGACGTTGATAATAACAGAGAGAAAACTGGTTCCTGTAGCTATTGCAGGCAGAATCGTGGGGTTCTGCATCACTAGGAGTCAGAAACACCTTTTGCACTGAGATGTTCTGAGGGGCTAATAGTCTGGTTTTCTTCGGCACGGAAACAGCTCTCCTCTCTGTGGTTGATGGCCTGATACCCTTTAGACTTCTTGGCATCTGTGTAACCTGCAGCAGCAGCCTGTCAGAGTCACGTAGCCAGAATTGGTTCCTTCCTCTCCCGTGAAACTGCTTTTTCTTTGTTTTCATCTCCTCTGTGCTAACAACCCTTCTGTGTAGCATCCTGCAAGGTCAGTCTCTGACACTCTCCTTTGGCCCATCTTGTATCACCCTGGTCTCTTCTCTACCTTCACAGCTATCTGTGCTGGCTAAGTGTCTTCTCTGCTGCAGCTCCACCACCTGGAACAACCTTATTTTGTCTCTTGTTGACTCTCTGTCTTGTTTCAAATTGCATTTGAAATAGCTTTTCACCTTTGCTACACCTATTTTTCTCGTTCTCTGCTGCTTGCTTGCCTTGTAATTGTGTTAGAGGCACTCAGTGAAACACTTTGGCACAGCTAAAAGACAAGTCCATATACACAAATATTACTGTGCTGTGTTAAAGTGGAATTCACAAGACAGAACAGCTTGGTTTTTGTTACGTGTTATCGTTGTAAAACCAAAGCAGAGATGAAACACTCTCTGTGAGTGGGAGTTTTGAACTGATGCTTCCTGCAACCTGTGCTGGAGGGTGTACCATACTGTTTCTCCATGGGTAAGAAGTAATTAGCGTCAGCAACTTTTAACATACTGATTTTTAAATACTCCAAAACATCTCCATTTTGCAGTGTTTTTCCTCCTTTGCTGTTTGGGACATGTAATAATGAAGAATTGTGAGTGTTCGCTCTAAGGGAGACTCTCTCTCATCCCCACAATGGAAGAAATGTTTTTGTCATAAGCTCTTGCAATGTGCCAGCGAAGATTTTTCCACCGCGCTGAGGAATTCCTGTGTTTGGCTGTCTCATGTTAAGCTGTGGTAGATAACTCAAGCAAGTGTGACGCTTCTTCTTGCACCCTGTAACTGAAGTTACAGGCGGTACAATCCGCACAGCGGTGTCATCTGAACGGGCTGCCTTCCCACAGCGGTAGTTTAGTCTGTATTAAACAGAAAGCTCTTTCTGCTTTCCTCTCCCATTTTATGGCACTATTATTTGGTGACATCAAATTCTTAAAAATGAATGCATACATGAAGGCGACAATCCATACATTGTCTTTCCTTCACAAGTTTTGTGCAAAATCTGTAGCTCAGGATTTGAGCTTGTTTGATGCTACACACGCCCTCTTGGCCAGAGAAGCACGTGATTAGTGAAACTCCTTGCTAGTTTTCTTCACGTTTATTAGTGGTGGCTGTTGCGACTGACCACAAAATTAATTCCCTGTGTAGTGGTCAAGGAAAGCAGCTGGCATGCTTGAGCAAACATCTACAGTATGGTGTGTACAAAATCACTGGCACGAAAGTGTATCTCTCGTTACTGCAGTTATTCTGTATACATCTTGCTTTCTTGCTATTATACATACAGGTTACACGCACGAAGTTCCAACTACATAAAGGGGAGGTGGGGTGTCAGGAGGAGGGGGCCAGGCTCTTTTCAGTGGTGCCCAGCGATAGGACAAGAGGTAATGGGCACAAACTTGAGCACAGGAAGTTCCACTTAAACATGAGGAGGAACTTCTTTACTTTGAGGGGGGCAGAGCACTGGAACAGGCTGCCCAGAGAGGCGGTGGAGTCTCTGTCCCTAGAGACACTCAAAACCCTCCTGGACACGTTCCTGTGCAGCCTGCTCTAGGTGACCCTGCTCTGGCAGGGGGGTTGGACTAGGTGATCTCCAGAGGTCCCTTCCAACCCCTACCATTCTGTGATTCTGTGACTGCTGGGTAATTAAGGGGACTTTCTTCATTCTTTGACTGATTTGGATGATTCAGGGTCTGCGGTTGGTAACAATTCTTCTGTATAAAGACAACTACAGTGCAGGTTATTCAAACTACTCCCCATATACCCGGAAGACTCAAAAGAGAAGCAAAGGAAGAGCTAGGTTTACAGGCCAGCGCTTGGTGAAGGCTTGTCATGCAATGTGTTTTCACAGCAGGAGAGGAGACTCTTTGGTGGAAAACACCAAGCCAGCTTTTCTTCATTTCAACAAGTCCAAGGGAAGTGAGAGAGTCTCCATCAAATGCAAAGTAAATGTATAAAATAACATAGCATATGCATAATGTAGGATACGCATCTACAGCTGTATGAGAGACTGCGTATAGACATTAGAATTACCATAGAACAGGCTACGGAGGCATAGCTTTTATTCTCTCGCAAGTGTTAGTAGGGATATAATTCTAGTGTTGAGCCAAATGAGTTTGTGACAATTGATTTAGCCTGGCTGTTGCTACAAAACTTCGTAATAACAGAGCATATTGTAGAAGCGGTTAAATAGGTCATAATTAAGTAAGAAATTTTATTATATTTATGTATAAACAACTTATTTGTATTCATAGTGGATTGTCTCCACAAATCTATTATTGTCTCGGAGCCAAATAGAAATTTAATGTCATTGTTGTGTTTAGGTGAACATCACACTCTTGTGTTCCCCTCTGTTTGGCCTTGAATAAAAATCAGAGCAACAATAATATAAATGGTATGAAAGTAGTCATGAACAGTAGCCCATCTGTACTGGACAGAATTCTACAAATCAATTAGATGGTCATAAAAAGCTAAACAGATGTGGATGAATCAACTGTGGAAATAAAATGGATTGAACTCTTACGTTTATTGTTCATGTATAACCCTTTTTAATAACCAAGATGGGTAAATTACACTAATTAACCTTTAAAAATTTAGATGATTTCTAAATAATAGCTTCAAACAATGCCTATTCTTTTCATTGTTACTTTTAAGTGTTTTGTCCATGACAAGGCAGTTTCATTAGAAGATCTACAGAGGCAGTTATTTAAATGTGCTTTTTCTTTTTTCTTAGTTCTCAATTAGACTTTCTACACTACGTACTCCCACCTCCCCCCATCGGGTAGCGCTTGAAGTCAGAAGAAATCAAATCCATACAGCCTAGGAAGCAATGACAAGAAAACTCCTCTCCTGGAGACCACTTGAGTTGGGTCTCGCTGCTCTTGGGTGGGATAGATTATCCGAGAGGGCAGCAAATCCTATTCCTAGCCATAGGAGCATGTTATCTGGGCTAAGGCAATGCTGGCAGCAGAGGCAACGTGGTAGCCCAATGCTTTTGGACATGTTGCCTGGATCCTCAGCAACCCCCACAGGACCGTGGATAGTTTTCATCCACTTTCTGCTGTGCTTTGAGGTAGCAAGCAATTGTGAGAGGATTATATGGGTTCATGTGACAGCACAGCTGAAATCAGGGTAGAGATATTCCTACGGCTACAGAAGCCTGAAGTACTCGGCAAGTCTTCAACAGGAAGGGTTAGGGGAAACACTCATTTTTCTGGGGGAAGGGAAAAATATCTGTAAGGGAATCTTTCTGGAGACTTCTTTTTCTTGCTTTTCAAAGCCCCCCTCTCCATGTCTTCATTCAGGAAAGGATGGTTCAGCACCTGTTACTGTAGAAAATGTTTTGTTTGTTCTCACTGGTGCAAATGATTTGCAAACTCATCAATCAAAAATATTTTTTAATTCAGTGTTTTGACTACTTCTCCTTCAAATAATGTATCTTTGGCGTTCTGGGGTTAAAATTTCTCAGTGGTGGTGTAAGGTCTTAATTAAAACAAAAGAGATAACCAATGATGTATTTAAAAAAAAATAAATAAAAAAACCCAGCACTGATCACAATACATTGGATGGAATGGTGAATGGTTTGAGTTTCCCAAATTACTGATATTACCTGCTGATACGAGGGCTGTTCAAAAGGCCACTTCACTTTTGGGTTTATTTATTAAAATCCTGCACTCAACTGTAAGAAATTAGCCTCCTAGAGCTGAATCGCTCCCTACTCAGGGGAGCCTGAAGCAAAGAAACGGATCACGCACACGTTGCAGAACTGCACCGTTAACACAAGCTCCAGCGCCCTACTGCAGCCCTCACGCAAGGTGTGAAACAGCAACGGGAAGCAGTCCTAAGGGAGACAAGTGTTCTTGGCTTAAAAGTGATGCTCTTGGACATCTTCCTCAAACAATTAATGCCAAATTTGAAGTGCTGTAAGATTATCTTTTTTTTGTCTTGGAACTGAAGTCCTTAATAAGTGAGGTGGTGTGTGAAACACAGGCTATTGGACTCTGGCAAAACCTGGAAAGACCTCTAGATCAGCTTTCGGGTAAGCATAAATAAGGAGACAGAACTTCTCATTTTATCTGTGAAATTTTACATATTGCAGCTGGGATACAAGTCTGTCTTGACTTCTTGCAGTGGAAACAAAGCTATCTATCTTTTCAGTTTTTAGCTGGCTACAGAGATTTTTAAGTATTTCCTTCAAAGCATGAACCTTGAAAACATCAGGGCAGAAGAGATGCAGCTCAGGTAAGAGCCTTGGCAGCCTGGAATGCTTTGCAATCTCTCCCCGGAGGACACGCCATGGTCATTCTCTCTTTTCCTGCCAGTTTACAGCAGAATGAGCTTGTTGGTGTGGGTAAAGTGGAACAGCTGTACACTAGAACAATGGTAAACCTGGCTAAATTAATTAAGCAATGCAATTGCCTGCAATTTTAATATATATAGATTATATATATGTGTGTATATTATATATGTACACATTATATATATGTTTATATTATGTGTATATTATACATATGTGTGTGGGAAATGTTCACCGACTTTCATCTGAACCTTGTGATAGATCATCCTGCCATGGGTTGCAGTTACGTTCAGCGCAAGAGATCCTCAACAGGGAAGCCCTGTATACAAAATTACCATCGCGTAACCCAAATCCAGGTGGTTTTGATCTACTACCGAGTTAGGGCTTCACATTGTCCTAAGAGAATTGCTTTTCTTCCTCGTGTGCGACTCCAGTAACAAATCCTAGAATCCAGCTATGGCATTCACGCATGACTGATGTCAATAGGATTTCCACTACTGACTGGGGTTGGGGAGTGGTGCTGGGACCTCCTCTCAAATGTCCGTGTCTTGAAGGTGGGATAGACTTTTAATAAACAGCATGCTTGCTTGTGAGCCTGAGTTAATGAAGAATCTGCTCTACGTTTATCATTTTTATGGCAGCGTGTTTGCTCATGGACTGAGATGCCATCTTACAAGAAAACCAGCCGCAAACCTTCTCAAATTGCTTGCCAACTAGAGAGCTCTGGACTGCCAGCCAGGCAGAATGCTTGCTGCCAAGCGATAGCTGTTCTCGCCATGCTGCAGACAAGCTGCAGGAGTGGGGTTGTTTCCACAAAAGCGCTACTGTCCTTTCCCAGGCAAACCTTTAACATTACTGGGATTATGTGTGCTGGAGGATGGTGAACTGGATCACGTTAAGTGACCTACAAAAATGCTTCGGTATAGTTTTATCTGTTCAGTAAATTCTTCCCTGGAGTGAACTTGCACATCTAAACCACTCCTTTGGCCAGTGCGGATTCAAACCTGGCCTTTTGCCAAGGGAGAAATGTTTTTGTAGTAAGCTGCAGGCACAGCAGCGCTTCTCGTTACACAGGCTTCTGGATGCCAGGAGCAGCCCGAGGAAAACCTTGTGTGAAGGAAGGTACCCTCAGTATTACATTGTACCGCTACCTCTAGCTGTAAGTGGAGAAGGAAAAGACGATGTTTAAGAAAGATAAAGTTCTCTTCTTAAGAACACCTTGGTGTGTCCCTTTAGAAGAAAGGGAGTGCAGATCAGCCCATCGGTAAAAAGGTCTGGGTCAAGGTGTTGAAACGTGCCACCAAGATAGTAAACACTTCCTCTGCTTTTGCTTTGTTTGTGGTTACCTTTCAGACTTCAGCTATTGCAGCCCCACCTGTCAGCAGGCACTGTAGTGTTTCAGGGGCAGGGGAAAAATGGCATAATTGGTACTTCTGGAAAATGGATAGTGTAAGAGGTCTATCCTGCATCTCCCTTATTACGGGGGTGTGGTGGATTAGGTAATTCATCTCTTGCTGCAGAAATAGTTCTTGCAGTGGAAGCTAGTTGCAGAAGGTAAAGCCCAGAGAGACAAAAGGCAAGGAAAAACTGGTAAGACCAGTAGCGCTGAATACAGGAACGATATCCTGTTCCCCCATCCCTCTATGCATAAAAGTCACAGCAGAGGAAGGGAAACTTCCAACAGCTTGGCAGCCCTCTGAAATCTGCAACTACTTTTAACGTGCAACTCGCAGCAGAGAGTATCTTTCCAACAAATTTTTATAGGACGTGCACATTAGCATTAAGCGTACAAGAAACTAACAACTTGAAACCAAAGAATGGCAAAGGTTTAATAACAAAGCCAGATGAATACCTTGACATTTTTCAAGTGTATCCATAGCGTTTGTTTGATAAAGTATATAGGGCTAATAAATTACCATCCAGAGTACTTCTGCTGTTGTCTCCTTAGCTATTGTCTTGCTACAGTTCATCTTCATTATGCTTCCAACCCTTAACTGCTACGTTGCTGCCATCTTGAGAAGGAGCTGAAGGAGAATCCTATGGCAAGAGATCTTTCAAGTAGCTGGCAATTCACTACAGAAAAAGCCACTTCGAAACTGCTAATGCAGTCTTTTTGTACCAATCTCCCTTGAGCAAATCAGCAATGTTTGCAATTTATTCCAAGAACTGACCTCAGACGAGGACTGAAGTATTTTTTTTATATATACATATGCACTTGTTTTAATGTAAACTAACAATACATAATTTAATATTAGACAAATCTTTCAGACCTAAGTATCTGCCACAGGTTAATCTCTTCCAGGGCTTCACTCCAGAATTTTCCAGAGAAAACTGCGTAGTGCAAATGCAGTAGACTTGGCCAGCATGTCCCAGCAGTAATAATTATGATGCATATGAGCAGAGGCTACTGCTTTATAAAAGCTAAATCCCTGTGGACATCCTTCCTCTCCCCGGTTGTAGCAGCCACCTCCCACCACTTTTGCAAACACTCCTGCGTGAAGAGCGTGGTGCTAGGCACATTATATCCACACTGTACTCTTCTGAGCTATGGCTCTTGGGACACAGAACAACAAAAAAAAAACCCCACATTTTGTAGACAGCAAGTAAAGCTCACCTACTAGAGGCAACAGTTGCAGCTCACTGTGCTGCTTCACCAAAATACCCCTAATAACATGAGCTGTTAGGATTTAACAATGGCAATACTTTGCATAACAAAAGAAGCCTCTGCAGGATACCGTACTGATATATAGCATTCAATCTCAGTAACGTACTGATATATAGCATACAATCTCAGTAAGGTCCTACACATAGGCAGGTCACAGTCTCCGACTGCAAAAGTACCTCTGTATCCAATGTTGTATTTGAGGCACTCACGGCTGCTTGGGTTAATTTCTTTCTGGGTGGACACTAAGCATCTGAACAGGCAACTATCATACCGTCTTCCTTCCCGAAGCTAGGACCAGAGCTCAAGCAGCTTTGTCTCCCACCTCTGCTGGCTCACCTTCAGAGACACATTAGGTGCAGTTGCTACAACAAATGTTAGTCTAGATAAGAACACGGAATCACAGAAAATGCCTACTATTCTTCAAAGTGCAAGACTCTGTCCAGACAGTGCTGTTCATAACACCTGTCACAGAGACCAACAGAGGGCCATCGACAGTATGACTGCTGTAAGCAGAGCTGTTAACATAAAAGACTCCCTCCATAACAGCTACTTTTTTCTCAACTGGAATACAGACAGAGACAGCAAATAAACTAAAGAACCGGTATAAATAGAAAATGGTTTATTTAAAAAAAAAACAACAGAACACCAAACAAAAATTACACTACAGTGTGCAGTCAAAGGCCTGACTTTAAACTACGTACCCAACGTCCATGCTTCAGAAGTCATGTAAGCATGCATACGGAAGGAAGGGAAGCTGCTGCCTGCTGGCATGCTCCTCAAAACCTCCCCGGGAGCAGTCTTTAGATATATTAAGTTTGTTAGCAGGGTATGAAGTTTTAATTCCTACAGGACACTGAGGAAGTGAAGAACAGGTGTCTCTATTTACACATAGAGATTTTCCATAACCATCCTTCAAACAGAAATGCAATTTGCTGTATTTCTAACAGCTGTGAAAACAGTGACAAATACAGAAAAAAATGCAGGTAAGCATGCATACTGCAAGTGGTTTTGTAATTTTTTTTTCCTAAGACAGTTTACTTATGAGGAAGTATTTAATTTTATTTCACAAGTCTATGCAAACTACTTACATGAAAAGTATTCAAAGGATAGCCCTTTTGAATACTCAATCATCAAGAATTACACATGAAATGTAGCTTTTCTGTGTGGGTTAAGACTTTCCACATATGAACAATGCTGCAATCCTCCTTTATAACAGAAGGGAATGGATTATTAGAATGCTATTCCTAAAACATTCTTAATTTTAAAGTAACTACTTCATTAATAAGACTCTTTTTAAATGAGTTCTTCTGAAAGAAAGCTTTCAAGATCATCCAAAAGAAGCTTATATGAATGCCTTGCTTTCATTGCTAAACTCATCCCCAATGAACACTACTCGGGTCTACGGTTTAGGTATGTGTAAAGCGTGATGAGGATTCTGAAAAGACTTTTTTTTTTTTTTTTATCGAAGCAGCCGCTCAGCCTCCTTGGACTTGCTTTCTTTTGTTTTCCTCAGTAATGCCTGTTTTATAGCATTGATCTTTTCATCAAGTTCAGCCAAGGAATAGTTCTGCTAAAAGAACAAAATAAAAACCACAATCATTTACATCTTGTAATTGCTAGGGAAGTGGCCTAGCACTTGATACTTGAGGTTACTGCATATTGCACTAAATGATAGAAATACTTTCGCAGAATTGTCTGAATCTAGTCTATGGCTATTTAAACTTGAAAGAAAAAGAACATAAACTCAGAAGAAACCAATGGTCCTAATCACGGATCAATATACCCAGGCTATTCCCATTAGATGCTTGTTTAATCTGTTCATTAAAAAACCAAAAATTCTTTGATGTTAAAACACTGGACAAGATTATCTAGATCTTGTAGAACCCAGCTTTACAAATGAAGGATTTATTTCCTATTGCCCAACATCAATCTCCTTAGTGCCCACTTAACCTGACAATTTTTTTGATCTCTTCTTATACAAAGAAGTGGTTATCATACTTTTTAAAAAAATATTTCAGGATATTTCAAAACATGGAGGATTTTTTCTCATGTAAACAAGCCTACTTCCTCAGGTATCAGATGGCCCACATCCCATTCTAAGCACTTTCCCCTGTCCATCTGTCTCCAGGTGTGATGGCTAATAGCAGACACCGTTCCGGCTGCGGTCTCACTTGCACTGAGAAGAAATTCTCTCTTGTGGCCTAAAGTACGTGGTTAAAGCATTCCCAGCATCCCATGATGGTGGTGTGGAAATGGAAAGTCTCACTGACTTAGGTTAATATCTACCATAATGTCAGGTCATTCTGCAACACTTTTTCCGAGCCAGCCATTTCTACTTTTATTGTTTCTTCATAAACCAATACAGTGAATAAAAAAAAAAAATTAAAAATCAATAAAAAACACCAAGCCACAAAACAAAATCAGAAGACGTTACTAGGCAGCTGATCAGAATTCACATATCGCTTGTTACCCCCAGCTTGATTAACATAATTACAGATTTATTTTGTTCTATCATCCTTCTAACCGGTAAAAACACTAATTAACGTACCCTAGTACAGACTCTTAGAAGACTCATTTCATTGTGACACCCATTAACTTACTTTCTCCTTCCCTCTCTTTCTTTGCCAGCAAGCTATCCTATACTGATGCAGCTGTTTCTGAGAAGTTAGATACTTGCTTGGTAGAACTTTTGATTACTTTTCACTCAGAATATCCTAAACTTAAGGTAAACAAAAGTTAACAGCACTTACGTGGGGAGGTTGAATCTTTCTCCTCTTGCCAGAACAGCTCTAAAGAAAAGACATAATCAAAACAGGCTTAATGTTGCACTGACAGAGGACCACAAGTAATTCTGTAACAATGTTGACAAGAGTCTTTAAAGTACAGAAAGAACACTGACTGCCATTCCATGAATTAAAGGAATCTTTTTTATAATTAAGTGTACTTTGGATCACGAGAAATACTACTGGAGAGCAGTCAGAAGCTGTTGAAGCTTCTCCATGCTTGGCAGCCAACAACTAACAACTTAACTGAAGCTTCCTTCAGATAAAACCAAGATCAATATCCAGCTTTTGAAACTGTCAGTATTTTCCTCCCTAAAATTTTCCTGTATCCACACCAATACGTATGCAACACTACTACTGCCACCATCACAAATTCTCCCCAGATCCCCATTCTAGAGAAGATCCTAAAGCACTTTCCGTGGAAATTTCAGCCTATAAAGTGTATGTTTCAACTTCTGGTTTCCAACAACTTGAAGGAATAGCCTCACAAATAAAGGACTTCATTGGTCTCCAACACAAACAACAACAACAAAAACAAAACAAAACAAAAATTGAGTAATATTGTTACTGATTTTTAATTGTTCATTCTTTGGCTGGCCTCAAGGGAGAAGACAAATTAAAATATGATCAACAGTAAAAGAGGCATTCTTACTGTTATGTGGGGAAAGAAGAGCAAGATAACAGACAAGAAATTTCTACAGCCAAGCAGAGCCTGATTTAGTAACAACTAATGCTCTCTTTACCCTAATCTCCTTTGGTGAGTGAAGAATAAGGTTTACTGTTCAGGCTGCCCGAAGACTCTGCCTGAAGACTAGCAACAAAGAAACCAAAGCCACAGAATCACACAAAACAACCTTTTAAAGGTTTACTCTCTCATCCTATTGGAAGTTATTTCACATAGCTGATCTTTAGTAATCAAATCATGTACAAAAGCCCAAAGGATTTCAGCTGATTTAAGCCATTAATGATTTGCATTGAGATAAAAAGTTTAGTCAATTTTCTTGTCATAAGAAACACTTCAGATTTTAAGGCAAGGGGGGACACAACACACAAATACAACATCTATGATACATTTCATACAATACATGGCAGGGAGTTGGAACTAGATGATCTTTAAGGTTCCTTCCAACCTAAACCATTCTATGATTCTATATCCCTGGAAGCGTTCAAGACCAGGCTGGATGGGGCTTTAAGCAACGTGGTCTAGTGGGAGGTGTCCCTGTCCATGGCGGGGGGGTTGGAACTAGATGATCTTTAAGGTCCCTTCCAACCTAAAACACTCTATGATTCTATGATTTCTTACTCATTAGTTAAGCTCAGGTGGCTGCAATTCCTCCCCTCTCCCCACACAAATACTATTTTCTTTCAAATGAGAAATAGGTAGAGAAATATGAACTTACATAGATGGTCCACATGAAATATAACCATTACACCAAGCCAGAGCTGTCTACCAAAAGTGTCTGCCCTCTGACTCCTTAGGTTTTTTGTTCGTACATCAAGGATTTAAGCACAAAAGTCCCAAAAGCACTTAGGTATGCTAAAAGAAGTCGAGAGAATTTCTTACTACAGATTGAAAATATTCAGGAGACAGTCCTTCCAGCTCAAGGATTTTATCTTCAAGCTTCTTAATTCTCTGATAAATGTCTCTTGGTACAGGACCACCTAAACACACCAGTACAAATACAAAGAAATCAGGAAAAGCACTTGAATAACTTTTTAAACTGAAGATTCCAAGTTTTACAGGTGAATTCTTTGAGTCCAGCTATCAACCAGTACCTGAAACAAAACGAGTGGATGGAATAAAAAGGAAGAGTAATTAAAATGATTCAGGGTAAAGCCTGGTTGATAAGCCAGTGCAGTCAGTGAAGCCAACAGACAACTTTATGCAGGTGACTGAAATATGTCTGACAAGGTCCCTGGAACAACTTATGATCACTGTTACAATACATTGATCACACAACAAACGTTACCACTTCAAAACTGACAGCAGCACCAGGAGGAAGCAGATGGGATGGCAGACCACACATTAATTCAGCTTTGATATCTAAGATTGTTCTGAAGGAAACCTATCTCCTCTGAGCATCAGAAGTTAGAGGACAGGTATGAATTCTGCTTGACAAAGAACGAACAACGTTTGCCTGGCGACTGACGGGAGAAGCAAGGGTGGGGAATGTGTGTGTGGAATGGAATAACAGAGCTTTGGCAAAAAAACAATCAAACAAACAAAAAAACCCAAACAAACAAACAAACAAAAAAAAACTAACAAAACCCTCAAACACCACAAAAACAACAGCAACAAAAAAACCCACTTCAACCCATTTGCCGTTTGCAGCTATACTACAGCAGCTTGGGCTTGTTTCCCCATGTAAGAACAGAACTGATCAAAAGACAAGCTACCTGTTTCCATTTATTTCTAGGTCTGTTAGGTATGAATTCTATTCCACAAACTACTGAAATAAGCACTAATGGGCTTCTTTGCCATTCATCTATTTCCTCACTTCAGACAGGCAATTTTGCGGGTATCTTCCCTCCTTCAGTTCTGCTCTCTACTCATCACTCAGCAGCTACTAATTAAATCGGCTAACCTCTCACTCTTCTGAATATTGCTGTCTCTTAATGTAAAGGGAAAAGAGCAGTACAAGCACTAGAAGAAGCCATTCTGAAAAACAGCAGGTGAGTCAAGAACAACTCTTTCAGTCATCAGAAACAAAACCTGGCCAGCAGGTAGCTGAGGCAGGTCACCAGCTCACATGAACGCTTTTTGCACAGCTGCTGGGGTAAGTAACAAATGACCTTGAGACCTTCCCCAGGAATGCTGATTTGGACAGGAGTTGAGCTGGAATTGCACACTTTCATCCTCTTCCCCTATACTGTAGTTTAGCTGACCTGTTCCTTCAATGAAAATTATGTCACCTATTAGAGGCACAACCTGAAAGCAAGGGCCCCTCCTTAGCTACCCCCAATCATTATCCCCAATATGCATAAACTCCAAAGCTACTACACACTGTAACCTCAACGCTGGCCTTGAACTTGCAAATTATATTTCCATGCATAAAAACCACCTTATTTTTGAGACAGCTATACAGCTAAGCGTCAAGTTCTGACTGCTGCCTCAACAGTATTTATGAGTATTTTACTCTGCTTGCTGCCAGAGGACTTTGATCCGGTATGCATTCACAGGAATCTAGTAATCTAGTCAATGTTCACCATATTCTTAGAGAATGGACTGGCATCTATTCAGTATTCAGAAGAGAAAAAAAGTCAGTGTGTCTGCAGCATGATGCATAGAACGTTCACTTTATTAGGTGAAGGTCTGGGCTTCTGTTCTGTTTTGAAAACATTTTTCAGGAAAAATACAGATTCCTCCTTGATAAGTGCCTCATTGATTTATATTCTAGAAAGCTGGAGTGAGGAAAGCAACTACTTAAAAAAAGGCATTTGCCTGGTGGCTATGGCTTTTATTTTAGTGAAAGGCGTGGACTCACGTTTGCATGGCTAAAGGGAAGTACTGACAACGAGCTTCCCACATTCTGGG
Source organism: Dromas ardeola (assembly GCA_013398915.1). Taxonomy (NCBI): domain Eukaryota; kingdom Metazoa; phylum Chordata; class Aves; order Charadriiformes; family Dromadidae; genus Dromas; species Dromas ardeola. The sequence continues at coordinate 263,159 of VYZM01004958.1, forward strand.
AAATAAGCTTCTCACCTAACTGTATTTCAAGAATCATACACCTTTAGGAAAAGGTTTCAGGTTGTCTTTTGGGTTCATCCTTTTCCCAGCCCACAAGATGTCCGTGAAACAGGACTGAGTCCTAACCTCAGCTTTTCCTGTTCAGTGGGTCAAGGCAGAAAGACTGCACTGGCTGTGGAGAAGCCCTACTTCCAAATATTCCAGATTGTTTTAAATCCCAGTCTGAAGTGCCTCTCTCTCGTTTGCCACCACCACAAGTATAAATTTACTAACTCAGCATCCTAATTTGCGCATAAATAGGGCTTCCATTTTGGGTATAAGAACCTAAACATTTGACTAGTAACCTTCAGTGGATCTATCCACTGTTTTTACAGTCACAGTTTTTATAGACTTGCCCAGTTTTACTACAGTAATGATAACTGTAGTGCAAACGGGCACACTGACGTCACAATTAAAACATGATACAAACCTGTCTGTAAACGTAAGTGTGCTTCAATGTTTTGCAATCTCTCCTCAACAGCTTGGTTTCCACAATCATGAATGGGTACATTGGCTTTGTGACTGGACCCATGTGCTCCTTCAGATCTAGTCTGAGGTCCATATGTATTTACTACCCTAGAAACTAGGTAAAGAGAGCAAAAATTTAACATATATGCAGATGAAACATGAAGTACATCTAACTAAAACAATCAATACTAAAATACGAAAAACTGTGTTAAATCAATTTCACACCGGTCTCTCATGTGAAGGGTCCCACACACATTAAGATCAACGGTTCAAGTAAAAGTATTTTCTTATTTTTGCATGAGTAACCAAACAAAAACCTAGGACTTTACATATGCAAAGTAAAAGAATTACTCATACATTCACGTAGAATGGCAGTATCAAGAATTTGTCATCAGCTGCTGATAAATAGCAGAAAACCCAATATCTATGTCAGCAGTTGCACACGTGAGCTGTTATGAATGCAAAGAAGAGGCCAGACCTAATAGTACAGGAAGCATCATAAATACATGAAGATGAGGGGAGGTATCCAACTAGACGAACCACTCCGAATCTCAGCAAGAAAAGTTCTCGTCTTATTTTCGTTATTCAGAGAACAGCTTTAATGACTCTTCAGCTGCTTCTGGATCTATCTTTTCCCCCTGCTGAACCACGTCTTCATCAGAAGATTTTGGTCACTTCTCTTTAAATCACGGTCATTTCTCATGTCCTTCGTGATAGGACTTCTGCAGCGTACTGCAGACAGACTGTGCTGTCAACTCCAGACACTGAAGCACACACTTTCTTATTCAGTACTTCATGAAGGCCACGTTACATTCTTGCTTCAGTTTATACTGGTTTTACTTCCAATTCCTTTCTAAGTGTTATTCATGTTTCAGTTATGAACTGTTCAGGTTTTGCTTACTTGAAGTGCAAACTTCTTTTTTCCTGTAATACTCTACCATCCAAATTACAAACTAGCACTCAGTTTAAAAAAGTGGCCACTGAAAGGGGTTCTTAGTGAGTTTCTAAACTCAAACTCGCTTCCCCATCTCCCTCCTAGCTCGTCAGACCTTTTAATGCTTATACGTATCATTGTGCTTCACAGTATTTTTCTGAATTCTAGAATTCAGTATAATGAATTGGTTTCTAGAACCAATATCAAGTGGGTAACTATATACTACCACTCTCAAAAATGGAATGGAGGGTTACTTTTGTTCTCACTTTGGAGATTTTGTTTGTTTGTTTTTAAACACAGAGCAACTTGTATACACCTAGAGAGCAGCAGATGGCCAAGCAACCTTTGATACATAACTTCTGTTGGATAATCATTTCTACCCTATTTACTCCTTTCCAAAAAGGTAGTGCAGTGGTAAGCTTGTTCCCCAGCTTGTCACTTCCCATAAACCTGTGCCTCAGCACTTTCACTGTGTCCCAAAACTATTTTCTAATTCAATATACTTACACCAACTAACACAAAAATAGAAGATCATTTTATTTAATCTTAATTCCTTAACTGGACTGCTGGTTTCACCTTAGAAGAAAGGCTGAGAATTGTTCAACTTCTCTGTCCTGCTTTATCTTTTGCATCTTTCCCTTCAGACAATGAAAATAGGCCACTTTTTTTTTTGTCTTTTGTGCACAACCATTAGCTTAATGAAGCAGTTATGGGATTGAAAAACCTTGGAGAAGTAAGCAAAGATGTAAAAGTATTCACTAGAGTAAAAAATCAGTATGTTAAGCTTGCATTTTTTGAGCATTCTGTAAGAAGTTTTTAAATCAAAAATTCATCAGTGTTGTTCTATCTGGACACTCTTAATAAATGGGTATTAAAATAGTTGCTTACCCTTTATATGGCTTTTAAATCCAGGATAGGGTGTGAAAATTGCATCTGTTCTGGCACAGCTATTTTCTAAATAAATAATAATATAAAAAGTGAGGTCCTAATTAGGTATTTATAATTTAAAATATTCTAACCACCATCAGCTTTGAGGCTTTTAACAAATCTAATTAAAATTTTTCATACAATAAAACCATCAGAAATATTTCATTCATTCTATAAACACTTGCTCATTAATAATTTCACACACTTGCATGGACCTACTGTTTTTAATTGGATAAGCCACTTATATAAATGTATGCACATGTCTATATAAAAGTTTATTGGATCAGGACCAAATTTATTCAAATTTACATTTTATTTTGGTTTTTACTTTTCACTGCATTTCTCTGTAACTTTTTTCTTTCTTCCTGGATAGAAGTCTTTTCCTTGCTTACCACTGTTACTCTGGTTTTATGTCCTTTTTTGAAACTGTTCTCCTATTTTTAGACTGCTCTGGTTTACGCGTCAGCATTCTTTTCTCACCTTCCTGCATTTATTCTGATCTTTTTGACTTCTTTCATTTGTTTAACCATAAAAACCTACAGTACAGACCATCTAACTTTATTCTTATGTTTATATTTTAATCTCTGTTCACTACACCAAAGCTTTCCACATATTTTATTATGCCCGAACATACAAAGGAGGGTCTATCATCGTTTCTTCTGTATGTAATTAACAACCTTAGGAATCAGTATTTTACTATGTAGCATATTCTACTAGACTTGAGATGTCATTTTCATTCCAACTAATATTCAAGGAGTTAAACTCTCTTCCTATAAAGCTTACGGAACAATAAGCTTTGATCTCTAAAAGCGTAAGTACATCACAGAGACAATGCACATCTGGGTTCATGGGTACTTAGAAAATGTCTCCATACTACGTATGTATATAAAAGTGTCTTCACTTTTAAGACGCATTTGGTTACACAGTTACTGATCATGCTAATGGGATCCAGCCTACCAGATGGATTTAAGATTGTTTGGTTATTTTGTGCCAGTTGGTGCATTAAAAAACACCAATAGTGTGAGTAATTTTGAAAGGAAAAAGTTACTCTAAGTAGTTAGTAATTCAAATTGATTGCAAAAAATACTTCTTTGTAATTTAACTAGCATTAAATTAACTTCAATTTGAATATGCAATTCACAAGACATCTCTGAATCGCAATTCTGTTGACTTTGGAAGGAACATCTAGTTAAAACGTTAGGAACAATAGCTACGAAATCACCTGATTTAAGATAGCAGTTCCTAAAATGAACACAATAATAGCTATAATCTTTCTGTATAGGATGCATTAAACATTGTCATCCAGTGACTACTTTATTTTTTTTGTCTATCTGACAACATCTGCAGTGCACATGCAAGTTCTTAACTTTAAAACAAAGTTACTCTTAAAATAAAGTTCTGTTTTAAATACAGAGTAGTGCTTTTGGAAAAAAAAAAAAAAACAAAACAGAAAACAAAAAACCACTTAAATTGCTATGAAGATTAAAGTCTGGCTAGCCAGTTACCTTGATTACAATCAATAACATTGCAAAATTCCCTGACATTATTTTCATTGATCTCAGCTTGTTTCCTCTCGATGAAGGCTGATATCCGCCTGTCAATCTGCAGGTAATAAACATGATGGCATATATCTATTTCATTCTTTAAATTTAAAATGTACAAAGGTCTTTTTCTTTTCTTTTTTTTTAAAATATAGGTAAATCACTTACTTCTGCTTTTCCAGCTTTTATTTGGACCACCTCTGGATCAAAATTAATATAAGAATCCTTCAGATCTCTCAAGTCATAACTTGCACACTTTTCTTCAGTCTGACAGTTACCATCATAAACATCTAAACTTGTTTCACAAGTCTGGCCTTCTGTTTTACCTGCAAGTTCAACATGGCCTACATTTTCCTCTTTAATCAATGACTGGAGTTTTTCTAAAAGAGGCTGAACAAAGAAAACAGTATGTTAGGGGTTAAAAAAAAAAAAAAAGGCGAAAAAATCCCCAAAGCAAAAAGCCAAATGACTATTACAATTTCTAAAACAGACCAACTGAAATAATTTTAGGAATTACAACATCTGCTTCTGATGGAACACAGTAATAAAATGGTAAAAAAAAAAAAAAAACAAAAAAGCACTATAGTTTCAAATACTGTGCACACCACAATTCTGACCTTTTTGACCTGTGCCTTTTAGAGGTTTGTATAGGAAAACTCCCAAATTTCTGCAAAAATCTGCCTGCTACTCATCTGTTACTAGCTAAATCAAAGCTTCAATCACTGGCACCGATGCCACTTAATTAACATGTCATTCAAATGCCTACTCAGAACAGTAAGGCTTAGTATTTTTCCTCCTTAACATGAAAGCCAATACTTTCAAACTGTAAAGCCTCTACTTTATCACCACAGCACTACATTCTCCACTTGAAACTGCAGTTGCCCAAGTGAATGAGAGAACAGAGACATGAAATATATAGGTGTTATCCTTAACACATGCTTTTCTTGATACGGTTGATTATCTACTTAGGTCATGAAATTAAATGAGAGAATGCACTGACATTTGTCGCAGCAAAAATAAATGCTTATTATTCTACTGCAGTAACTCTTACACAAGATGTAGTAACAAAACCTCAGTACATATGTGTCACACCCCCTTTTTTAATTTTTACCAGTTTCATCTAGTCTGAATTTCACTGCTTATTTTCCCTCTATAAATTATTTTTATTTTTTTAAAGACAACATGATTTTTACCAGTCACATTTCCTGAAATGGAATCAAATTCCTATTTGCAGTGTTCTTACAGTTGGATGTAATTTTTACTTGCTTTTATCTTGCATATTTTCTCTTTTTGTTTATCACACCAAAGATTTGGTGGATGTCTGGAAAACATAAAGGGTCTTTCTTTTACCTACAGACATGCAAATACAGTAACTTCCTTTTTCACCCTCTCAGTGCTACACACCTGAAATAATTCATTGACTAGCTGAAGCAAAAAACTGGTATTCAAATCCCCACCTTTTACAGATGAATTATCAAGGTCAAAACCAGCTGACAAACTGCTCACTCTCCCTGCCATGCAACTAAATTACACATACTTTTGGCAGGGTTGGAAAGTTTCAAATAGTTAAAAAGAAATGACAGTAATGGTGACTGGCTACTTGGCAAGATGAGACATTAATGTCAAAGAAATTACTCTTTAAAAAAAAAAAAAAACTACGCTGAAAATATATTTAATTGCAGTAAGACACTCCAGGATGTGTCATGCTGGGATAATGCCACTTCTTGAACCACTGAAAGCACTCCATGAGCCTCAAAACTCACCCAACGCATGGAATCATTATCATAGCATGACACACACCTGCCGTGTCTTATTGCTTAATTATAACCCACCATAGATGGAAATGTATCACATTTACAATGCAAGTCTACAAATCAATGAGGCTGCATTTATTCAGCCTGCTCACCTACAGTGGCTACTCCCACCACTAATCTGAAAAATCCAAAAACGTGAGTACCTATGAAGCACAGTGGAATCCCAAGCGTACAATACTTTTGTAAGCTTTTTTGTTGGACATAGCGATATGAGATCAAAACAACTGAAATTTTACAGTTTAGTCGTTGATGACTTTTGCCAAGTCCAATGTGTCCAATGAAATATTTACCTGCAAACATAAAATATGCTGCTGAAGTGCACTAAAGAGCAATGTTGGCTGAAGTGCTGATGTGCTTTGAAGCTTGCTCCAATCGATTACAACTTTCACGATATCATCTCCAAGGTTAAGCTTCAAGAGGGGAAAAGAAACACAAAAATAATTACGTTGTCATTAATGTCACAAAAATATACAAGACTTCTACAGTCTTCTACAACAATTATGCTCAATCTCATACAGACCCCATTTTTATATGAGGACATTGGAGAGGTTTGACAGTAATTATAATTCAAGCAGCTGTCATTTTCAAAGTAAGCTAGTATTTGTACAGAATATTGAAAAATTCAAAATTCCTTACTACCTCATCACACTTTCATTGTATTAATTTGATCTTTAACTTTAGTCAATTCTCAATTCATTAACTATCATACGAAAACATACCGTTCATGTTAATCCCTCAAATCTTTTCTTTTGGCAGATGACAGAACCACCAGTAGGAAGAAACACACATCCAGGATGGCAGTCTCCTGTACGTTCATCTATTTTATTCTGAGATTTGCAAGGCTATCTAAGCCTGCATGACCAAGGTCTTGGTACTCCACCAAATTCTTGAAATTTTTACTTGCTGCTAATCCAAAGGAGACTTTATAGTAAAAATAAGCATTTAAAAATAATTTAAAAAAATCTCAAGAGTAAACAAACTCCAGACTACATAGCACCACTATGAAACCCATTTCCAAATCACACGATTTTCCTTTATATGCATTCAGATCAAAATAACAATTGCCATAGTCTATTCTCTTTGCCAAGGAATTGCAATATTTAACTCCCAAAGCAATAAAGAGAAACACACACAGTGAATCTGAAGTTTTATTTAAATGATCTATGTATCTCCTATACGCTAAAAATAAACTTTTACTTTCTAATACAAAGCTGATTGTTAATAATCACTTATGAACTACACACTTCCACACCCACCTTTGCCATTTTTGTTACACTAAAGCACTTCTCAAGATCTTGAAGTAACGAGCACTTTTATTTGCCAAAGCCAAGCAGGTTGTTCTCCAACGCAACAACCCATAATCAATCCCCCAAATTCTAAATACAGATAAAACTCTTGTTTAAAATCAAAAGGACATACAGGTACTCTGAGACACAGAATTCCAAGTCATATGCATATTTGTACGTCTACATATCACTCCTTCTATTTATTGTTTTTAAATAAAAAAAAAGGTAAAAAAGAAAAAGAGACCTCAGGCAGAAGACAAAAGTGACCTTTAACATATGGTCTACAGATACCTAACCTCTAAAGGCATCAAATATTATGGACATGAACACAGAATGCATATGCACTTGTTTCCTGAATCCACCACACAGTGTATGTGTAAACAACGACAACTAAACATAAGAATGCCTCCACCACTCTGAAGGCAAAGCAGGGCACACTAAGTTGTTCTACGTTAGTTTTAAATCCCAACACTATCACAATTTTGTATGTAAAGAACTATAAGCTTGAGCCTTCCTTCTTTAGTCAAAGAACAGCCTTGTTAAATCCAGTGTTAAGATTCCAAATTACGTATCAAAGGAGATGGTCTGACTAAATATATAGTGTATTTTAGATAATTTTCATAAAAATGGTTATTCCTGTTCAGTACTTAAAACTACACAGGAGGTAGGAAAAGTAATGTTTTAGGAAATACTAGTTTTAAACACCTTGCAAAATCAAGAATTTACTTAGAATTTAGTAAGAACAGAACTTTACTTTAAGAATTAAGCCACTGTGCATATGTGGTCATCTGAAGCACGTATTTCCAGAGTAACATCTGCTATACGCTACATTACAGCCCACTGACAAGGTAAAAAAGGTGTAGATGTAAGACATTGTAATGCAACAAAATAGAGGTCCTGCTGAAATTTCCTAATAAGCCTCCTTTTTCAAAAAGAATCAGCTGATGTGTGCCTCCATATCATAGTGTGTAACTCCTGTCCAGAGAGTTGAATGTACAAAACCAGCAGAGCTTCTCTCTTAGAATAATTTAGAGACCAGAGATATTTTAAACTCATAGACAGCATTTTTAAATATATGCAAAGAATAAACCCCACCTTCATCCAAACATATTTCTAGTGCAACAAAATTAGTTTTCTCAGTGTTTTACATCCTTCTACCTGTAAGAACTCTGACAAGCAGGTTTATAAATTCTGTGATTTGGTAACTTCAAAGCCTTTGTACATTTACAAGTCCACAGCCTGTTCCATAGCGATTTACAGGATCATAAGTCATTTCAGCCCTTTGAAATTGTTTTACAAAAGACATTGACTGTCACTTGGGGTTTAAAGAACTTTTCACGATCAGTCATATTGGATTTAACACTGGTTTATTCCCAGATGTCCTCCTCGTCATTATGCTGCAAGTGATTGCTCTAGTAAAAAAATTCCTGGTCCAGAAATATTCCTGTTTACAGTCCAATCTGCTAGCATAAATCCAACTCAAACTACTGCAATGGATCACAAACTGTGACAGCTAACGATCTGGCACATGTTCACTCATTTCTATAAAAGGGAAATGGGAACCAGTAGTTTCAGTCAAAAATGCGAGATGGATTGCTAGAGTCAGAAAGCTGGTAAAACGTCACAGTTAAATCTACCAGAATTCAAGTCCTGGCAGACAAGACTGTAACTCAACAATTGTTACCAATCATGACTGAGCAATTAAAAGGGCCTTCTCAGCTAAAACAGAGCAACCAGACCCCTACTTATAATTCAGTGCAGTGCACAGTAAAATGGGCTTGTTGTCATGGAAAGAATACACTCCAAATGCCAATGAAGACAATTTTACTCTGCACCATAACTATTGTAACTCTACTGAGGGGATGCAGCAATTCTAAACTAGTCTCCTGCAATTGTCTGTGCACACACATATATTGTTAAAAAATCACTAAGCTCTCTCCAGTGACATGCTAGACCTAGAGCAAATTTTGGAGAACAAGTAAGCCACTGAAGAGAGAGAAACCAGAGTGCTGAATGTAGTTTTGTAAACAATTAACTAAACTTGTGATGGGTACCCTAGTTAAGAGCTTAGGACACTTTCTCTTTATTTTTCTTTGCGTTTTTCATAAATACAAGAATTCAGCTTTTCATTCATGTTAACACTTAAGAACAAATGCATGAATGACAGTATCGCATCTGGATAAAATGACAGTCACCAGTTCTTCATTGATTACATTTAGAATTTTCACCATGAAGAATTATGGGGTATTTCATCCTCAATATATAGATAGTTTTCCCATATCGGTAATCCTATGGATCAGCGGTGTATGATCACCAAGTTGTTTAGCACTGCACTCTTGTTCAAAAGCTAGGATAGATTTTAATCACTTTTGAGATAGGAATTTTCAGGCACTTAATTTTCTGCTTGAAAACAGAGACAATTACTAGCAGACTTTGAGGTGAGAAGGAAATACACAATTCTATTCAGATGAGAGGTGAAATGCTCTAAAAAATAACTGCAGATCAGTCAGCAGCTACTACTAAACTGCCTCTGTATCTGAGTCCATTTCTGAGTATTTTTGTAATGTAAACATAAATATTAAGTTATATAACCTCCTGTAGATATCGCTCATCATCTGACCCCCAAACCTTCAAACTAATTTCAGAGTCAAGAGTGTGCTTCTACTGCCTTCACAGAACTACATATACACTTCCACAGTGGAAAAGGAATTAATCTGTAAATTATTTATGGTAATAATTAAGTTGTTACTAAAACCTTCTCCTGATAAGGGCCTCCCACCACTACTGTAACATCTGTTAAATAATTCATAGCCATTACTAAACCTAAAGTAGGTATTTCAACTTAAGTACCACAGAGCAAAGCTGCTTTAAAAATTCTGACCCACTGAGATGCACGGTGTGTTTCATAGTACGTTATTACCAACGCAAGGCTAGCTTCAAGCTCCTGATCATTTATTTTGATTTAATGCACAGTGAGCTTTTAGCAGCTTTCCAATTCAGGATCATTAATTGTTAAGATACAGCAATTAGGCAGATTGCAGTTTCTCATGGGAGAGACCATCCGTCACGCTACGAAGTGACAGGAGACGTCCCAAGAGGCGAAGGCACGGCCAGGACGGTGCCCTGCAGCGGCAGGACACCCACCCTGGGGCTGCCCAGGCCAGGAGGGCTGCAGCCGGCCCGGCCGGCCCCCAGCCCTGAGAGGAGGCAGGCGTCAAACAGCCCCCAGAAGCGAGGCCGCTCCCCCGTTTGCGGCAGGCTTCTTTTCTCTCCGGCGCCGTCCTTCACCCCTGCAGCCCAGAAGGGCCCCGCAGGCCGGGGAGAAGCACAAGCAGGCCCTGCTCGGGCCCCCAAAGCGGGGCGAGCCGGGCGCGCTGCGGGGC
>VYZM01004958.1:273935-353547 GCA_013398915.1 Dromas ardeola
CTGCTCTGCCCCAGCGCGTAGGAGCGGGCGGCTCGGGGCGGCTTCTCGGCTGCGGCAGCAGGGCCCGGTCCGGTGAGGCAGCCTCAGGCCTGGCTGCACTGGCCGGGCTCTGCCCGGCCCCCTCTGCGCCCCCGGGGCTGCCATGGTGTGGAGTGAGGGGGACCTTCTCCTGCAGTACCTGTCTCTCCAGCCCCTTTTCCCAGGCCTGAGGAAGCATCTTAACTTTTGCTCCTTTACTCAGGCCTCGCAGGGACCCTGAAGCTTTTTCTCAGCTCGGGTCCATTGCAGCCATCTGGTAAAAGACCACCTCAGTGGTCCCAGAGTCACGGTGTGTTGGCCCAGGGGTGTAGGCCCATCTCTCTGTGCTGCCTTTGCCACCAGCAGGCTTTGAACTCTTCTGAGGCACCCTCTCCCTGCGAGGTCACCTTACTCTCTTACCCTTTTATTTGCCTGCTGGCTCCTTCCTGCCTTCAGCAGCCTCCACGGAGCTTGTCAGCGTGGGCACATGGCAGGCACACTTACAGGAGTGCTTCCACTGGGTGCTCATTCATGGAGGGAAGGACAACGTGTATTTAAGTATATCAGGTTGCAGCACTTGTTTCATCTGTGCTTTTCTGGTTATCCCTTCACTTTTTTACATTCATATGTGCTTCTCTTCAGGGCCTTGACTCTTCTCGTTAGAGCAAGGTTATTTTTTCATCAGATTGCAAGGAGCAGGTTTGTCAGAGTACTCTGATTATGGGACTTGCAAGACTGTATTCCCTTTAAGACAGTCTACTTGATTTCTTTCCTAGGATAGTATGAATGCTGACAAAGAATTTTCTGCCTGATGTTTCCTTTGATACCTTTATCTCGACCCTTTAACCTTCATACGTCTTCCTTTTCCCCACCGATATTTTTTATTCCATTGGGAAATGGTGAGTGCTGTTGTATATGCAAATGTTAAAGCATTCTTAAATAAAAATGTTTAAAAGGCAGATTAATTTATTTCACTGATATTTTGGGGGGTATTTTTAAGGCATTCCTCTCTACAGTATCCAGATAAAACTTACTTTAATTTAGTGAAAATAAAGCCCACTAAACTGAAGACATACAATTCTGTGTCTCCATTCAGTAACCAATTTAAATATTTGAGAAGATTCAAGTAGAGAAAGTCCTACTCTATTCCAGGGGAAAATTAGTTCCAATGAGGACTTCAGTGCTAATGGTTACAAACATATTTCATGGAGAGCTGTGTTTTGCAAGAATGCCTTATCTAGGGTGAGCTAGATGGCATTTGGCTGGATTCAGATGATGAGAACCGGTCTTCGGATTCAGAAGTGCTAACCGCAGAATGTGTTCTTGATTTGGAAGCTCTGAAATGTAGAGAAATTTTACTTAATTCCTGCCAGGATATTGTTTTTGTCAAATGACAATATCTTGAACACATACACAGAACATGATAGTCAGTTAAGAAAGACTGTGAAATTTTATTTTGCAGTTCTGTCCAACAGTGCTAATTCCAGCTCATGGTCAAGGACTCTCTGCTTCAGCCTGCCCTGTCTCTTGCAGCTCTGTCTCTGGACAGGCAGCTGAAGCAACTCTGCAAAATGTAATCACCTCATTTGGATCAAACCATGAAGCTTTCAAGAATAAAGGAAAATACAATCTCTTTTCCCTTTCCCCACCAGCACTATAACACTGAATAAACATGTAATTTGCTGGCCAGAACACAATATGGAGCACAGATGTAACACCCTGGCACTGATTGTTGCTTCTCAGTGTCAGAGGAGGCAGTTTGCCCTGACTGAATCTCCAATGACCTGCAAAGATAGATCAAGTCCAGACATTTGAACCAAGTTTTAACTTCAAGTGATGAATGCTCAGCTACCTGAAAAATCCCACTTCTGAAAAATGCAGCTTTCCTGGAGTGTTGGAGCAGGTGTATGCCCACGTTAGCAGTGGTTTGATACAGCTTTATTACTTGAGAGACCTGAGATCTTTCCTTTGCTTTTGAGCATGTTATCTTTACCTCTAGCAAGACATTATTTTGGGGTACAAAATGTTTCAAATGAAAAATAAAGAGATAAGCACATAAATGTCAGAAAGATACTGGAGGTTATGCTGCCATATGCATGGAAATATAAGGGGGGGATGAATGGATGTGGAGGATGTCAAGAGCTGGTGGAGATGATGTACCGTTATTTATTCAGTGATCATTACAGGAAAAGTAGGCAAAAGACTATGAAGTAGTCTGCAGAGTTGTTGGTGTCCACCTAGTATTGACTAAGCAGAAACTAGATCTTGGCCTTCTTCATGTTGATGGCAAGTGTCTTCTCTTAGAGAAACAGGAGTGATTCCTATGGATAAAGAGGGCACAGATTTTCTTCCTATTTTCACTATCTGAAAAGGCCTTGAGCCATGTTGCAGCTGCGAGCTGAATAAATTTGGGATCATCTGAAATTTCACAAATTAAATTATGCAACGCATTATGCAAGCATGAACAGAACAGAAATAATCCAAAGTGATTTAAGAGATTAGAAAAATGAGAGCATGTGAGAAAATGAGAATAGGGAACAACCATGTGCAAATACAGCTAAGACAAAGTATGTTAAACATTCATATCCAATGGAAGAGACAGACCAGAGCAGAACGGTTCCAAAAGATGATTATATGCTCACTGCGTGTAGTGCACAGTAAAAATGAATACACTTGCAATCGCCTCTGGCAGTAAAGCTGGCCACAGCAAATCCACGCCTCCCATAAAGACAGAGGAAATTACATGGCATGCTCACTAAAGCTGGTGAAACAATAAAATATTGGAAGCTCTCATTGCTGGAAAGATACTGGTAATTTGGAGGGAATTTGTAGAAAGCTGGCAAGAAGTGGGTTGCCGGAGATAGAGATACTAGTTTAGAAAGAGGGATCAGAAGATTTAAATACGCGTAACTTGGCAGTTATGTCCGCTATCAGATATTCTAATAATGTGACTACCAAGGGAGGGAATAATCTGGAATTGCTTTCAACATTCAGGGATAGAGTTATCATGGTAATATTAAATCTTTTGCAGCTTTGATCCCTGAAATGGATCTCTGAGGCGTATAAAAGCCTTTCCCACCAAAGCCACCTTGAAAAATGTAAACACAAACCCACTAAATTCTTCAATAGCAAATATCATTGTTTGAGGGAAAATTAGTTTGAAATGAAAAAGAATTTTCTTTTGGTTTTGGACTATTGCTCTTTTTTATTTGGTTCATAAAATGATAAAGATATACACTTCTTTCCAACTCTAGGTGCCTTTAAATACTTTAAAATCACAGTAAACTTGAATAAATTGACACAAGTTCTGTTTGCTGGTCCACGATGTCATAATTGCTAGCCGTATTTCTTCTGCTGAGTATTACATTAACATAATTTCTGAACTCGCATTTTAATTTTGTCCCTAACTAACACCCAGAGAAAGGTGGGGGCTTTGCAGGATGTACCAGGGCTTGAGGTTTGTTGTGCTAAAGAGTGAAGTGCTGAGCTAAGGAGCCTGTGTAATGTATAAGCAGATTCTTCTCCTGAATTGAAAAGCTCATGCTGTGTACTTCTGTTTGTGTCAGCTGTAGCAAAGGCAAAAGAGACAACACTTCAGGAAAAAAACTAAACTGAAATCATTTGGAGCTTCAAAGATAAAAACAATACCCTGAATTCTGCCCGGAGCCCCAGGCAAGTGGTGCAGCTTTGGCACTGACTGCTGTAAATGTTATCAGTGCTGCTTTAAATTATCTCAGTTTATAAACAGAAAATTGATAGTATCCTACCCGTTGGATTAAAATAGAATAGGGCAGAACAAGTCCCCCCCAGAATAAAAGTTTTTATTTATTTTTCCAAGTATTAATTTCAGAAGAAGAGCACTTCTGTTGCTGCCTGGGTACCCAGAAAAAGGCATCACTCCAACCAAGGTTATGGATCCTGGTTCAATAAGAAGCTTAAGCTGCTGCCTAATTTTAAGCACTACCCCAGCTGAAAAAACTCAGCCTGCTTCCCTAAAATGTAGCCATGTGCTTATTAACTTCATCAAATAAAGGCTCTGAATTGCAAACCTAATTCTCCAGTAGGAGCTGCATTCCTTCAAAGCAAATGTCTTTGCTGACCTTTTGATGTTTCTCTCACTCTATCAAATTTTAGAAAGCCCTTTTCAGACAGGACCGGAATGGGATTTGCATGAAATGCCCTGTGGGAAATACAGCTGTGATGTATTTGCAATTAAAGAAAAACCCAAATCTATAAGTATCTTGTATTTATGACTTGCAGTAATTTCATCATTCCTAACAAAATGCAGTCTTCGAAGGCTGTTGCCCGCTTTCTGTTTATTGTCCTTATCCTGATATGCACACAGACCCATGGTCCTTCCATTCTGAATTTTTTTACCCTTGAGATTTTGTTATACTGCTCCACGCTTTGCCTTACTTTGGTCATTATTTTTCATGCCTTTGTTTAGTAATTTTACACCGTATTTAAGTTTTATCTACCTGCCTGCCCCCTCTTTCGCACTGCCATCTGCAAATAAGATTAGCACCCTCTGCACAAAATTCTTCAGTTCAGTTATATAATTTGGGATCAAGAACTGAGCTCTGCAAGGTCAACACCTCTTCTTAGAAGTCAGTGAACTACTATTAAAATTATTCTATGTTCATGAATTTTAGACTTCTAGAGCGACTTTGAAAGGTTTGATTATAAACCTCCTTTCTATAATTTCCTTTTGAGACCATCACATGAAAATGTAGAAGGTGTCTTGCACAGTAGGTGTCTATGCTCGCAGTGTTTCCCTTGTCTGTAAACTGTCGGTAAATTGACACAAGCATTGTGAAATTAAGCACTCATACCTGAAGATAGTCTAAAAATTAATAATTTTCCACTGCATTAATATGTACATGCTGCACATATTATATATTTAACTCAGGTTTAATGGGCTACTTGAAAATCTATATTTAACAGGGAAACAGGAATATAGCACATTTACTTCAGAGAAACTTTTAACTTTTGGGATTCCTTGATTGCTGAGTGCTTGATTTTAAAAGCTGTAGCTTGCATCTTTATTAGTATAATTTGACTATTATTTTAAAAGAAATAATAGTGATGGATGCTTAAGAATCTGTAAAATAGGGTTCTTCAGCTGTGCTATGTACAAGCTTTTCACACAGTTTACCTGGGAGCCGAGTCCTTTTCTAAACACACAGTCTTCCTAGCCTTTTCTGTGGAACTGTTAAGTTGCTCAAATTTAAATTTACCTCCTGCTTCAGCAGTTTAGCTTATCCATTTCTGTACCCCAGTAGCTGGACAGTTATCATCTAATAGACCACATCTGTCATTATTGGTCCGATCAATCATTCAGTATCCCAGCAGGCTCCTCCATGAACTTCAGGAACCAGACCCAGATCTGCTTTAGATATCAGATTTGTGGACTGATAGTTGAAATTAGGGACCTATATTATGTAGTTGAGTTGAGCCTTAAGGGGTTAATTCAACCATATTACAACGTAAGGATAGGCACCTAAATCCTTTAAGCTCCTCTGGATATATCACTCTGTGTTCATACCACCTGCAGTATTCTTCAACTTCTACATCTGTACGAGTAAATACATAATGCCCTTTTTGGATATAAAGTAACTATGAAGTTATTTGAATGTTCTCCATTATATTATAGTAAACAGACAAAACAAAAGATCACACTCATCTTTACACTGTCAGTATTTTTCTAATGCAGAAGAGGCATTTGTTAATAGGGAATATGGAGTCTTTGACATTTTGGGTCCCAATCCTTCAGTGAAGCTAGTCATGCACCTGCTTACTTTGTGCACAAATCATTCTAATGAATTCTAAAGGACTATTCATGTGCATAAAGCTAAGCCTGTGTGTAAAAGCCTTTGCAAGGCTGGGCCTAGGTTGTAAGTTTGATAATGACCTGAGGCTGATTCAACAGAGAACAAGCAGTCCTTTTTGAATGTTGAGAAGTGTAACTCCAGCTCAGCCGCACAGGTATGGGCAGTGCTAAGAAACCTTGTGGTATATGGAGCTCTCAAAACTGACCCCCCGAAAAAATGACGAGGGGTATCATGGATATTTTTTCATTTACATTTTATAATACTGCATTTTACCTTAATCTTTTTAATTCTTGGCTTCAGCTTAATTTCATGATGGCTATGAATTCCATTTGGATAGCTTTATTGCAGGTGCTCAGAAACTTTCCTGTTTTAAATTCGTATAAATATATATATAGCCTGTATGAAAGAGTAGATCTGCTTAGAGAATGGTAATTGTGAGAAATAACTGTGCTCTTTGGAACATTTTTGCTTGAGGAGAAGGCAAGACATCAGCACTGTTTCATAAAGAAGTGCACGGAAGAGCTTCCCATGCTTACTTATTTCTTCGTACCATGCCATGTTCTGCCTTCTGCCACAAGTGCTTTGTGCTGCTCTGCAGCAGTTTATGTTCTCAGAGATAACGCATCAGCTTCAGGAGCCTCCCAGCAACATCAGGGCAGTTCCAGTGGCTGTGATACATCTCCTGAAACCTTTTTCTCGACATTGCTTCCATGAGTTGCTTCCATCAGGAACTTCTGTAGAATTTGATCAAGTTTTTTTTCATGTGTTTAACATTAAACACGCAGGCAGTGCTACTAAAATCACCATGAAAAATCAATGAGATTCCTTAAATGTAAACTGAATTCCTGCTTGGGGCTATAGATTTTGGCATTTAATATGCTGAGTGTATGAAATAATAGATATGTTTATGCACAATAACAAATGAGTAATGTTTTCTTTTGCATAAAGCTAACTGTTGTCTTATCATTGTCTATTCACTGCTAAAATGATTGCTGTGCTTAGTAGCCTTTAGGTAACATTGACTATGGAATGTTACTTGTTTGTTAGGGTCACTAAGATAAAGTGGGTAAAAAGAGGGAAAGAGCCTTTATCCTGCAGCTTAATTGACTTTTAGTCACACTAGACTGGGCCATCAGAAAATTCCATTTTTCCCAGTTAAAGGATGAATTTAATAATCTCAGCTGGGTGAAGAAATGAGCAGATTAGATGTGGAAAAAAACATACCAACGCTGCAGCGGGTGAAGGTGATCGTCCTGGGACCACCACTGCTGGCTTTGTTCTAGTTGTTGGCCTTGGGTATGTGACAGATCTTTTGCTCGGTATGATGCAGGAAAAAGAATGAAGAAGGTACCTCTTATGAGGCACGGTGCTCCTTTACTAACTTTTTAATTATTATTTAAACGAAGATTACAGTTATGGAGTTGGAGAGTATTTTGCTGTTTTATAATTTAGCGGGCTAAAGTTTCCTTTATGTTCTTTCTGTTTTTATGCAGGCAGCCTAGAAGATGGACATTTGACAGGCCACAATAGACTGCTCCTTTCCCAGGTATCTCCTGCTTGTTTCCTTTATCTGTGAATAGGAAATGGCTTAAAGGCACCTGTGTTATGAAGGTCCCAGGGGCAGCTGCCTGACTAGTGAATGCCTGATTATGTGTTAACATGCTTTGTCAGATATTGGCAGAATCTGTTCTCTTCTTTTGCCTTTTCAGCAAGGGTACCATTGACAGACTGGCTACCCATTTATAGAAATGTTG
Source organism: Dromas ardeola (assembly GCA_013398915.1). Lineage (NCBI taxonomy): Eukaryota > Metazoa > Chordata > Aves > Charadriiformes > Dromadidae > Dromas > Dromas ardeola. Next base: position 281,539 of record VYZM01004958.1, read on the forward strand.
TCCATCAAACTGTGAGGAAGGACAATGGTGTTTTTCTGTGGCCAGTGACTGTGGGAAACTTTTCTTTGGCTATTCAGGCAATTTTTGTAGCTTGCTCTGAAGAGGAGAGACTGATGAGTGCAAAAAGTACAATTAAGCAAAGCCAGACTTCAATTGAAGGCTGTAGTGTAGTCTGCTGTTCTCATTTTTTTATTTGGAAAAAAATCTATGGGTTTTCACGTTGCTGTGTGGCATTCAGCGGGGGGCTATTACAATCCTAAATTTTTTTTCTAGACCACCTAATTCTAAGTAAAAATTAAATGTAATGAGAGCCACTTGGAGTTCTGAATATTTTAAAGCATAATTCCCACAGAAGGGATTCGACCTAAACTGCGTAGAGCATCAGTTGGCTAATTATAGCTGCATTTTATATTACAGCAGGTGTCAGATGCAGTCATCTCAATAAAGTCCACATAATACTCTGGAAAATAACAAAAGCTTTTCTTTGAATGTGGGTACTAATTTCTGCTAGGTGTCATACGAGCGCTGATACTTCTTATTGGCGTTAACAAGAGCACTGCAGCACTCAAACATGCTTTTTGCTTAGGATGAATTGATACTGTAAAGCACTTGCTAGTCAGCCTTGGCAGATGTCAGTAGTTAATACTAGTGTTGCAGAGGTTGGTATATAATGCAAAGAGTCTTATGTAAATACTTTCAGATGATGGGCTGGTTTTGAGAATGACTGAGTGCCGTGCACCAACTTACTTAATGAAAGCTAAATAGACAACAGCAGGATAATGGCATTTCCTTCAGCTTCTATCATTTTAAGTTCTCTGCAAATAAAGGGCAGATGGGTAAACTAGGTGAACGAAAACATTAAATTTAAGCACTTCATGCTTTCATACCATTTTCCCAATTCAGTGGAAGCAGCAAGTTCGAGTTACTGAAGTGATGGGTGAGAAAGGTCTTTCCTAAGCCTTGAAACTGAGATTCCCTAAAGAGTGTGTCTTCAGAACAGCCTGCATGTGATGAAACTACAGTCTATAGGCATTTGATGGTCACCTGACTTTTTAATTAAAAGATGGGATCCTATGATTCCAAGAGGAATGTGTTTTAAAATATTCATGAATCAGTAAAATAAATACTGAAGTGGGTAGCTAGCACGGAAGCCCTTGAATACAAGGAATTGTGATGACATTGAAGTGGAATTGCAGGCACAATGGGCAGGGTGAAAAGCACAGGCAGCAAAGCCTGCCCAGCTGATTGGGCTTGGCCAAACATGCAACAGAGGCACTTCCCAAGCTTGCCAGGTACCCTGAGCAGCAGTAAGACAGCAGAAGCCTCAGTACGGAAGAGCAGGGTCAGCTCATGGGAGGCTTGCTGCTTCTCCTGAAGGGGATAGGACGTTCCTGGTCCAAGCATGGGCGAGAAGTAATTCAACAAAGAACAATGCCAAATGTTAGGCTAATCGTGCAGGAGGAACAAGCATCTACCATGTACTACCAAAACAAAGGAAATTTGACAAATGATGAAAATCCCTCGACATCTGAGTCTTCCGTAAGAGCAACAAGCCACTTAATGAACTACTATCTAGTGTTATATACCTCTCTCCCACTTCGTCTCCCCTGAGAAAAAGTACTCCCAAACACGCGTCTGCCTTTGTCTCTGGCATAGAAGCCCATGGAGAATTGCAGAGGTTATAGAAATAATAAATACAACTTAATATAATAAAGCTTTTGTTTTTAAAATGTAATAAATAGTCAGCTGAATAAAACTGAATCACAAGTTCCAGCATGTTACCTTAGCAACTCTGTAAGAAAAAACAACCACAGGTTATGAAATATCATTTAATATTTTGTAGAACTGCAGATTATTTTAAATTGTAATCTTACCACATTACATACTGAATATACTAACATGTAGGAAGAGCCTGGTTTTGGCCTGAAGACTAGATGGAATAAATAATTTGTAAAAAACAAGTGAAAGTAAATTAGAGAAATATATTAAGAATACATGTATTTCCGGACTAACATATACATACTGTTCAAAAAAGTTTCTTAATACAATAACGAACACCTATAATCCATATAGCCTCTAAACCTGGACAAAACCAGATACAGTAACCAAACACAGAGGTAGAGAGAAGAAAATGAAGGGAGAAATAATTCCTTGGCTATTCTGTGCCTGGCATCTGGGGAGCAGAGGGCTGTCTGTGAGAGAACTGCTTTAGCTCTCACACATGAGGTTACCTCGAACGAAATGACAAATAAAAAGGCCTCAGAACAAAAGCCCAATTATAAAAGCTGAAGGCATGATTGCCATTGTACAAACGAATTTACTAATTTACTCCATTTATTCCACATAGCCACTTGCTGGAACCTTTTAATATTGAGAGCAGCCCAGCTTAACTTGGAAAGCTCTGAGGAGTTCTGTGAAAGGCTGGGAAGGCAAACTAAAGGTAGAGTTAACTGCAGGAACTGTCAACCTAGTTGTCCTTTGGTTATCTCCCTTTTAGCTCAAAAGGCATGAGGAGACCACCACGGTCTTACGTTGCTTTTGCACTATTGCTTTCCCCTGTCTTAAATTTCTGGTGGTGGGGTGCGCGCTGGTGCATGTGATACAGAGCCGGGTATTAAAGAATAAAACCTCATCCTGCTGGTAGGCATCCTCATTTTTTTTTCATTTCAGGGGGAGAGGGCAAGGGGTAGTTATCAGCAAGTCGAGACGCTGTTGTAAAAAGTAACTACCAATAGTGTCACTCAGAATTTATTACCCTCTGCAGATGACAAAAACCTAATGGCTTCTCCTTGTGATGTCTCTGAAGGATCCTTTGGAAGCAGGCATCTGACAGACAGTTCCTATGGTAATGACTGTTACTGCCCTAGATATAACACGAGTTTTTTGTGTGTGTAATTCTCCTCGATTATTCTAAAAAACTGAATGAGTCTAGGATAATTTTGTGTATCACCTACTGTGAAAATTGCTTTGGTGGCAAGCAAAATCAACTACTCCATGACCTACACTTCTTGATATTAGAGGTTATATGAAACTTACTGCACTCGCCTTTCTCCACAGTTATTGCTACTTCTTCCCCTCCATTTTTACTCTAAGATTACAGGGATGTGATTGCACAATACAGGCAGCACAGATGGCAGCTGAAGGGCTGTATCTGCCAGGTGTCTGCGTAACAGCTGAGTCAGTGTATGCAGCTGAGCACAGCTCACTTTCCGACATAGATGTTCAGCGCCATTTCTCTGAATCATGGCCTTGCATAGCCCTTGGAAGTGCCTCTGGCAAATTTTAGACTATACTCAAGTGCACAGTACCTTGGCAGGCAGAAGTCAGAGGACGTCTCGCTCTGAATTCATTGTAAATGCTCAGAAAACAGAAATGCTTCCTGCATGCGCTACTGTGGATGCAAAGGATGGACATAATGATGCAAAACACTGGGAAAGTGTAGGCCCTTTATAAATATATCCCCTATAAATATAAACAGTATATAAATAATCACCTATATTCAAAGAAAGTTTGCGGGAGATATGCTCGGGTTTGCTGACAGACTCCCGTAGAGAGAGGAAGGTGAATCTTTAGCAACAAGGAGGAAGTCATGTAGTCCTATGATAGCTAGGAGAGAAGAACTGGTTCTTGTATTTTGGGAAGGCAGGATGATGTCATTCTGAGCTCTGTAGAATTGCCTCGATAGGGCTCAGATACATCCAACAGCTCCTTTCTGATAGCTGAGGTTCACAAATCAGGTGTCATGGGGAGAGAAGTGGTGTGATGCAATATAGGCACTGTCCTGTGACAGTACCACTGTGAAATACCCTTTTCTGTGGGTACTGCAGTTATACACTGGCAGATAGTGCAGATATAAGCTCTTCCAGCCTAATGCTGCTGGTCCCCATGTGCAAACAGATGCAAGAGGTGGGAGACTGGGAGCCTTGACTGAAGGGTGAAAAGAAATCTGAGGAAGAAAGAAACCAGGTGATGGCTAACGTAAGAAGCAGTTTGGGAAAGAAGAGAAGGTTTGCACCTTATAGGTCCAAGAACTTCCAATAGCTTAGGGAACAAAGGAAGGTAGGAAATACAAGAGGGAGTTCTGGGCATGGTGCCTACTGTGACTGACACACTAAGGGAAGAGAAATTAAGCCAAAGCCTGATGTCTGAGAAGGCTTTGTGCTTCTCCAGTGGTTTTATAGGCAACATTATTTCATTGTCTGCATGAAACATTAGAGATGATTACAATGCTGTAGATCCAAACAAACTGGGGAGATTTGTGGAGGAATGTTGTTCTTTTGAGTAGCTTCACCAGATCAGCTTACAGAAGGGGGTGAGTGGTGGGGAGTGGGAGAAAAAAAACACATGTGAAAGAACTGAAAAATCCCAAAGACTTCCACTGACCATCATAGCTGTCAGGAAGGTGGTATGTGCATAAGAGTGGCAAGGTCCCAAGGGTGCCAGCAGTGCTGTACACTATTTGTAATGACTTTGTCATGAGATACAGGGACAAGTTCATCCATTACCAGCGCTTCGAAGAACTGAGCTATGGAATCTAGTGGTGGACAATTTAATTCCTAGATCCAAGCCTATGAGGATGAAACAATGATGTTTGCTGCTCCATGTGAAAGACATATCTTCTTTGAGAACTCACTTCGTTTCTTTTCGTAAAGGAGAAAATAAGAATATTTTTGTAAAAATGAAGAGTAAAATAAAGACTTGATAATATGTCTGTGGACATACTTTCATTTTACTACAGGTGTGGCATGAAAGACCATGAAATATCTTCATCTGGCCTTTCATTAAACCACATTATCTTTAAACATACTTCAAGGAAAGTAAAGAGTTTGGAGTATTAAAAATGTATACAAAGATTTTGCAAGTAATGTGTATGTGAAGGTTCAAGCAATGATCCAAGGCCAGAGTACCTGAAGAAGAGAGGGACTGTTAAATTACTATGATCTTAAAAATAATTACTGTAATACTTTGGAGAATACATTTGCCATAACACATATAGAACACATTTTCTAATTTCTATTATGGTTATCAAGGTCATTCAGTGGCAGAATGCAATATCTTTTCTTTTTCTCATTCAGATACTGTCAGGTGCACAAATTCTATAGCTAGTGTGGAAAGGCATTTAAAAATTGAAATTCATTAATGAAGAAATTATGTCTTTGCCCAATATCACACAGTAATTTTTATCTTGTGAACAGAGATCAACAATACGTAGGTTCAGGCTGGCTTTATTCCACTAATACAAGCCATTTCCAAAAGTGTGTTGCCAATATATTAAACACAGTGCACACACAGGCACCCTAGCATTCCTTGAAAATGAATTTCAAATCCACATTTATTGTAAGTGCTTTGGGCAAGAACCATCTTTTGTTATTAAACAATGCAAATGGGATCTTGGCCCATAATTGGGGCTCCTAAGCACTGTGAATTCTTTCACCAGTGTCTCACATTCTCTTTCTCCCTCTCTTTGTCCCTCTGCAGATTATGCCACTGTTTACAAAGGTTGGGATCCCTTGCATCCTCATCAGTTTTTACATTTGCCCGGGAATCAGATTCAGTTAGCCTAGCATTCTTCACAAAGATAAAAGGGCGACAGATCCTGACACATTTGTGCTTTTGAAAAGTAGAAAAGCTGATTTCATGCATAAACCCTATCCTAAAGCTGTCTCCAAGGTGAAATTGTACCAGTCTTGGTATAAAAAGTGGAAGGAGACAGATATTTAAACTACATACAGTGATGTGCTTGAGGGCTCTTTCTTATACTCTAACCAGAAAATGCTGTAATAGCCTTATTTTACAGTTTTTAACTACTGAAACTTTGCTTTAAATCTCATTTCCTTGTGATTAAAAGAGACCTAAGACACCTCATTTGTGTCTTTGTTTATAGCCAATCTTCTTCGCATGTATGGGCTTCTATCAGTATTATTTAAACCTATTATACTGGGCAAGAAGATATATTATTGAAAGCTTATTTTACAGTTGCGTTACCTGCACAGACATATACATGTGAGTCACACATTAATCACTGAATCACTAGACTTTAATTGTCGATTTATACATGACAGATCAGTATGTCCTATCATAAATAAATGAGTGAATGTACTAAAGTATTGATAATTCTTTGTGATTTTATTCAGTGTCAGTGATTTGGTAAAACTAGAAAGAAACGTGAAATTATTAAAGGCATACAAAGAGGCAGAATGGGTGATACTGCCAAATTAGAAGTCTCTTTCTAAGGTCTGATACTTTAGCCGGTGGTGAAAATGAGCTTTGCCACTGAAAGAGCATTGTGCCCATAATGCTTGTTCCCCAAACAGGAGTGGTGTAGCAACAACTATTCAGTCACAGGTTCTTAGGTTGTTTGTATAGTATAAAGCCAGTAGAAACCATTGCAATTCTCTAGCTGGACCTCCCACGTAACATAGATCTAAGAAGTTCCTGGAATTAATTCCTTCTGGAATTAGAGTGTATGTTTGAGAAAACACACTATTCTTGATTATAACATTTCCAGACATAAAAAACCTACCAAAATTCTGAGTATGGTGTTTCAATGATTATCATAACAAATAAAAATATATGGGTCTAACTTTATGTAGCCTTTCATTTCAGCCACTGAGTCCTGTTACACATTGTTTTGCCCAGGTTGAAGACATCGATCAAACTTCATCTTTCTTTAGTAAAAACTTCATAGAACTTGGACAAATCATTCTTTAACTCTCTTTCTGGGCTTCCCTACAGACAGAACTTAGTGTGTAGAAAGCATATAAATTGACAGTGCGTGAGCTAGTCAGCTCTAGTTTGCCAGGCACACCCATCCAATGAATGCTAAGTAGCTAAGACACAAACTACCTCACCTTAAAGACAATTTAAATGTCATATACATTATTTTTTTTTATTTCACTTTGAAATGAAACAAACTGCCTCTAAAAAAGGCTGAATCAGCAGCAAGGGAAAAAAGTGATGTGCACCCTCTCCCTTTACTCTGGTACTTGTGCACGCAGATCACATGAGGCCACAGTTATCATTGGCATGAATGCATTGGGCCAGGCTAAACCTTATATTCTCAGAAGTATTCAGTACGTTTGTACTTCCATCTGGTCTCGTCAGGGAGCAGAACTATATCATTTGAGTTATAGTCTGCATTGCACATAGGCTAGAGCTGTAGTTAGGATTGTTCCTAAAGCTCACGTATTAGCTTTAAATGAATTAGGGGGGATGAAAAGGTTGTCAGGGAAGGAAAATGTTTGATGCGAAAATCTTTTCCAACAAAAAGTTCATTATTAATAGCAAGACATCAGTGGAAGCCTCACCTTCAAGGAAATCACGATTAGAGGCTGGAAAAGGGTTAAAGAAATATAGGTACAGCAGAATGCCAAGGGAATCTTGATACTGCTTTATCTCGTGGGACATGTAGTAGCCTGGATATGGCTTTGGATTGGTAGAACCAAAGATTTGGATGGTAGAGCCACTGACAGGCATGTGACTGCAGATGACTTGGTATCTGGTTTCTCCTCAGGCACTTCTGCCTGAGACACCTTTAGATGGCCCAGCTGCAGGTCTATACTCCCAGTTGTAGGGCAGTTCTGAGCAGAAATGTCCTCCCCTTCTGTAGGAGCAGGGTCGGTGTGTATCCTGGTGTGCAAGGAGCATGGGTTGGAGATGTAAATGTGTGCACAAGTATGGGGGAGCAGGGTCCAGAAACCCAAGTTCCTCCTCCCATCTGTGTCCTCTGATCACATTAGCTGAAGTCAGACTTGGTTGTGCTTTGCCTCTACTTGAGCCTATGATTTTATATTCCTTGCTGTTTTAACAAGAGATGGAAGAGGTCTCCCAGTCAGAAAATCCAAGGCCTTGTGATGAGTTCTGGTCATATTTGGCCCTTGTAGTTATGCCACTTGTTTGGGAGGCAGGACCTTTGAGTAAGGAGGCCTAAGCCAAATTTTTCTTAATTACTCTTGGAATTAATATCATCATCAGATGATAATATGAATATATCATCTTTCTCTTCCAAATATAGAATCTAAATATTGATACAGAACTTCTGTTTAATTATAACTAGTTCTGCCTTTTCAATCTAATAAAGGCACAATATCTCTTTGAATTTCTTTTGTTCCCAATTTTTTAAATGTATTTTCTCATTTAACTCTGTGTAGTTTTAATTCTTGTTAGTTCGCTCTAATTTCTCTTCTCTGATCTGTATCTACTACCCTTAACTTTTCTTTTCCTCCATTTGTTTTGTATGAAGTGTGAATTCGCTTATCAATTATTTTTACAGCTGCTTTCACTTGGCTGTAGGCTAGATTTGTTTCATAATTAGTCTGCCCTTCTTTCCTTGTTATGCTAATGTTTTGGGAGATATCTATTAAAATGTTCTTAAGCAGCTCACAATTAGTGGTCACATTTTTTCATTCGTGTTCTTCTCACATCTGATTTGATTGATTTGTTTCCAGATTGAATTTTATTCTGTTCAGCCATCAAATTTCCTCACGATCCCTTGCACCCAAGCAACCACTAATGCTTAGTTCTGCAAATAATTCCCCTTTACCTCCTCACCGTGAGGTCCAAGATGGAAACCTGCATGGTGGAGGCAAGAGTCTGAATAAAGACATCATCACCTAGGATTTCTAGGAAATCCACTAATGTTTTTATATTTTATATTTTTATTTTATATTGGAAACATGAGAAACATGAGAACTCTTGCATTGGAGCCCTCTGAGGGGGACCAGAGTTCGGCCAGTCCAAGCCTTATGCCAGACTTCCACTTCTGCCCCTTCAGTCTTTAAGTAAGGAATGACCATTTAACATCCCAGTTATGTGAGTTTCCTTTCAGGTCTCAGTAACATAGAATGATAGAATCATACAATGGTTTGGGTTAGAAGGGACCTTAAAGATTATCTAGTTCCATGCCCCCTGCCATGGGCAGGGACACCTCCCACTAGACCAGGCTGCTCAAAACTCCATCCAGCCTGGCCTTGAACACTTCCAGGGATGGGGCATCCACAGCTTCTCTGGGCAACCTGTTCCAGTGTCTCACCACCCTCACAGTAAAGAATTTTTTCCTAACATCTAATCTAAATCTCCCCACTTTCAGTTTAAACTCATTACCCCTTGGCCTACCACTGCATGCCCTTGTAAAAAGTCCCTCTCCAGCTTTCTTGTAGGTCCCCTTTATACTAGACGGCTGCTATAAGGCACCCTGGAGCCTTCTCTTCTCCAGGCTGAACAACCGCAATGCTCTCAGCCTGTCTTCATAGGAGAGGTGCTCCAGCCCTCTGATTACCTTCTGGACTCGCTCCAACAGGTCCATGTCCTTTTTATGTTGGGGGCCCCAAAGCTGGATGCAGTACTCCTGGTGGGGTCTCACCAGAGTGGAGTAGAGGGGCAGAATCACCTGACTCGTCCTGCTGGCCACGCTTTTGATGCAGCCCAGGATACAGTTGGCTTTCTGGGCTGCAAGCGCACATTGCCAGCTCATGTTGAGTTTCTCATCAATCAACACCCCCAAGTCCTTCTCCTCAAGGCTGCTTTCGATCCATTCTCTGTCCAGTTTGTATTTGTGCTTGGGATTACCCCGACCCATGTGCAGGACCTTCCATTTGGCATTGTTGAACTTCATGAGGTTCACATGGGCCCACCTATCAAGTCTATTAAGGTCTCTCTGGGTGGCATCCCTCCCCTCCAGCATGTTGACCGCACCACGCAGCTTGGTGTCGTTGGCAAACTTGCTGAGGGTGCACTCAATCCTGTTGTCCATGTCACCAACAAAGATGTTGAACAGCACCACTCCCAATACTGACCCCTAAAGAACGCCACTGATCACTGATCTCCACTTGGACATTTGAGCTGTTGACCACAACTCTTTGAGTAATACCACTGAGAATGATTTTAGGCTCATAATTGACCTATTCCAACTCCTCCCCACCCCGTTTTTTTCAGCTGGGCTTCCAGCAGTGGTACCTTAGTAATTCCACAGTTTCTTCTCTTTGTGCTCTTCGATGTCTTAAGTCTGTTCTCAACAACTTGAGTTTTTGTACTATGTAAGTGCTCATTTTTTTCCTCTTCCACTCTGTCCTGTAAAAGTGCAACACCTCCTCTGACTCCTGTAATTGGTCTATCTGCTAAAAGACTGGTTCTTCTTCCATGCTAGAAACCACTCAAACTGTGCAGCCTCCATCCACCCACAAGATAAACTGGTACTCCACCCACGTTGCATCATTCATCTAATAAATCACTTTTTGTTATATATTTTCTATTGTCTTAGAGTAGGCTTGCAGTATTCTGTGGTAAAGCATCAAGCTAATTACCATCTTGTGAGCACTGTGTTGTACTAGCACTCACAGAATACATTTCCATTAAGTTCATAATCTCAGGATATATTTCAAATGGGGGTATAAATAAGCAGGGCATAGAAAAGCGAGTAGTTATGTGATTTATCCTGCACATAGCTTTTAGCTTCACTTTCCTCTGTTTAAACATCCTCTGCCAGTCTTGCCTGCCTTCAGCTGGAAATAGTAGTGCTGTTGTAGCAGTGGTGATCTAAGAACAGGCAGAGATACAGGGCATGGAGAAAGAGGTAGATCAGATGAGCTGGTGGAGTTGCAAAAGAGAGACAAGCTTTTGGGAGCAGCCTCCTCACCAAACTGTTACCCCTGCAGAGCTGTGATCAGGGACTGCCTGAAAGCTTGTCCCCCTTTCCCACCACTACTGGCTTCTCTTAAAGAAGATATTCTTTGTACAAACTGTGTGTATCCTAAATGATGTTGTTTGCTTTAATTAATTGATGAGTTTTGTCTTGACTTTTTTATTCAGAACCTGAATGGACCATTTTGCATGTTCAAGATCTCTTCTTTGAGAGAGAGTTCTATCTTGTATTCTTTTTTTGGAGCACTGTCTTTAGCAAATGATTTGGAAAATGTTTGAATTCCCAGATTAAGGCTATATCAAGGGTAATTGTTAAAAATCTTCCTACATATTGCCATTCTTTTAATCCTGTCAGTCTCCCCCACGTTTTTCCTGGTTAGGATTTCTCTTATCAGACACTCAAAAAAAGTAAGAGGTTGAAGGGTAATGTGATGTTAACACATTTATAATATATTAACTCTAACATTTGTGTCTCAAACAGATGTCTGCATAGGTCTTGGAAGAAATGAAAAGCAAAATGCTGCTGTGCAAACTAATTCACTGTTTTGTCATAATATTTCCAGAATTGCAGTCAGCTATAAATTAGTTCGAAGGATTTTTTCTGTAATAGCAATTTTCAGCATGAAGCTTGACATTCAAGTTGAAATCTCAAACTGTTGGAGAAGAAATAGAAAAGGATTAGAGGAAAAAATAGAGAATTTTTTAGCTAAATCTGTTCTGGTTTGAAAGGTCCCTTCCAACCTAGGCGATTCTATGATTCTATGATTCTATGTAATTATGTACTTGGGTCTTGTGGTAGTGATATGTTTAATGTAAATTGATACAATAATGAACTTTACTGAACATATTTTATAGCACTCTAAATGTGACTAATTTCTATATATCTCTATCTCTAAATTTGATAATTCGACATCATAAAAATATATTTCTATTGAATGTGCTGCACAATTAATCTTAGATACTTTAAATACAGTTTATCTTAGTTAAGAATTTCAACAATTTTGAGACACTCAAAATTTTCAGTTGTTTTTTAAAAATCTTGATCACACCACATTTTCGTATTTTAAAGCACACTAAATTTTTTGAGCCAAGGCACAACAAATTGCAGAGGATGAGATCATGAAGGTGGATGGATCAGAAACTCCTAAGTGAAATCTCAGTATTTTGCAAGTGTTGAGAGGGGAGAGGTTAAAAAACTGTGTCTTGTAATTATCAGATTAGCTTCCTGGTGAGCATGTTGCAGGCATTGCTTTTTTTTTCATATGAATGATTTATTTCTTTTTAGTCTGGATTCTGTGAGTTTATATTAGAAGGGGCTGAGCATGCCATTCTCTATAAATCATTTAAGCACCTGAGTAATTCCACTTACTTTAACAATACTGTTTTAGCATCTGCTTAGAGTTATATACATGCTTAAGCACTCTGTTGGGACTTAAATTATGTGGTTTTGGATAGCTTGATCTTGTTATTACTATTGTCACTAAATATATATAAAATGAAAGTACAAAGCCCTATCATTAAAACCCGTATTGCTCTACTCCTATTTATTTCAGAATAATAAAGTTTTCCTCTAAGAAAAATTATTTACTTTATTCCCTTACCAATATCACAGTACACTATATTAGTCCTTGATTTAAAATTTTCCTGAATACTCTCTGAGAACAAAAAACAAACGCATGCTATCTATTTGTTCCTTTGATTATGTATCACCTGAAAGAAATTCAGAAGGTAGCAAAGCATGACCTTTCATTCCTGAGGCAATATTGGCTATCCTTCATCAAGCTGTGCTTTTCTAAATGGTACCCATTTAATGTCCAAAAATGCTTTTTAAGATTCCCTTCTCCCAAAAGGCATCCAAACTAAATGGCCTATAATTTCCTGAAGTGTTCCCAGAGTCTGTCTTCAATAATGACGTTATGTTGGCCATTTTCCAGCCATCAGGTCTTTTCCTGATTAGAATGACTTTGTAAAATGTCTGCAAAACTTGCAATAATAACACCCCTACTTTTTAAAAGAAATATTGAATATTGGTAACTATTGATTAGTGGAATGCTGTTATTAAATGTCAATATATTATTATACCGTATTATAAATGAATTATTAGTTTCCCTTTCCCAAAACCAAATCCAGTGTCTGTGTTTCATCTAGAAACTACTCACTTGAGGCATTTACTATAAATGTCTATTTAAATTCTGTACTTGCTTTAATATAGTTATTTATAGTAAACGTCCTTAAAAGGATGTGTTGTTTTACAAAGAGGAAAAGAGCTAAACCACCTCGTTTACTACATTGTTTCATAAACTGAAATACAGTCTTTACAGAACAGATTAAAAAAGGAAACTAGCTGAAAGTTAGAGAGATAGCCTTGCTATTTAAAATAGAATTTCATTTAACATTCTTCAAAACTAAAATAAAAAATAACCAGAAAAAAGTAGGTGTAGGACACGTACAACAATGTTGCGTAATAAGATGGCTATTAGGAGTGCTTCTAGTACACTTGTTGGTGTCATGGCCTGTACACTCCAGCTACAAGCCAATAGCTTGCTAACACAGACCCTGAAGTGTCATATTCCTTTCTAACTATGTTAAGTTTAGTAGTAGTAGTACTATCACTAATATTTCTCTGTACTGGATCATATGCCAGTACCAGAGTTTAAACCTAACTGTTCTATGTCAATGTAATAAAACTGTGGCTACTGCCCTACAGAACCTACATTTGACATGTTGGAAGAGAAAAAAAATCTGGATACTGCAAAAAGAGGACACAGGATAAGATGTCAGTCCCTAGTAGTCGCTACGAAACTACTGGTGAGGGCTTCTCATTAAGTCAGTGTTAACTGACTTACCATATGCATACTCCTCCCTGCACCAAATGCAAGGTAAAATGTGTTATGTGAAGCTGCTTTCCATGAAAAGAAGGCCACATGCACATACGGTCAATTACTACAGCTCAGTTGATGCTCAATACTTTGCTAAGAGGTGGTACTGCAAGATGTCTAAGCTCTCTGTTTTGGTTAGTAATTTTTGTGAGGTTTTTGGTGGTTTGTTCAATATATTGCTCCAGCACTTCATTTGCAATACAAATTTTTCATTTTAAATAATTCATACTTAATTACAGTAGTTGTCAGTTTATGTGGTCCTTTTCATTCTTGAAATGCTTTAGAAGCATTAATCCCCACAAAGTTTTGAGAAGCAATTAAGTATTAATGTTCCATTTTTACAAACAAAAACCAGAAAATACAGAGGTTGGGCAAACATTTCTGAATATCAACTGTAAAATTAGGCACTGACTAGATAGATACATGATCTAAATTTCAGAGGCACTGAAGGAGACATTTGCATATTCAGAATGGAAACTTTGGTCCTAGTAGTTAAATTCATAAAGAACCACAATACTGAGCATTGCAAGTTTTTAGCAACCTAGGATCAAGACAGGGGAGGAGTTTATTAACTCAGAATAGCGTTTACAGCAGGTGATCATGAAGCCACCTAAGCTAATAACAAGGAAAGACTGATTTCCAGATTCCAGCTGTATAAATAGCCCTTCACAAACTTCCCTCCACATGGGCTGAAGAACTCCAGCATGAACCGCTAAAGTCATTTTTAGAGAAAAAAGAGATTGAGAGAAATGGGCACTGCGAGTATGGTCATAAAATCTATTGCCTCGAGCACTCACAAGACCGGGGAAATTTTAGGACTGCTATTTAAAAGCTCCAACAACCAATGAAAACTGTGTGTCCCACGAAGAGATTTCAGCCAAACAGTGAAGCTGTTGGGAGCTGTGGATTTGACCTTGCTTTTTCTCTCAGCCTGAGGAGAGAACTGAACCTAGGAGAAGTGCTCTGATCACCAGAGTATGGTACAAAAAGCAGGTCAGTACATGCCTTTATTTTTAATAAAATAAATGGCTAACACTCAGTTTCACACAAAACCAATCTCCTAGGTACACACTTCACATGCTCAGCGCACAGCTACTATTTCAGGCTTCTAAAAGGCATAAGTGGGATGCACCCAGTTTCTCGATGTGAACAAGGTGAAAGTGGGTATGAGGTGAGCGTTCTGCTGATGAGCATTTGCGAACATATACGGAAAGAGATGTTTAAGTTGGAAGAATGTTGACCGGTAGTATCTCTGGCCTATGGGACTAAGTTGCAGCTTTGAAGATTTTGATAAGAGTGACGTTGAGACTGTTATAAATATATTCCCTAAGGGTATGTCTAAACTGATAGACATTCAAGGGTTTGCCTTGAAGCTATTCTCAAACATTTTGAGGCCCATGAGCCCATATTTCCTGTTTGCATCATACATCTACGGGCTGTTGTGTGTAAACCAAAGCTGTTTGCATTGCATTTCTATTTCACGAGCATAGAGGTACGATTTATCCCAGGTTTCCTTGTGGGACACTGCTTTGATCATTTGGGAGCCTTGTCTCTTCTTCTAGGCGAGCTTCCATTTATATATAGTAAAAAAATGAAGGAGATACAGAAAGAGTCAGAGGCAAAGAAGAGCAAATTGCCACATTCCTGGTGAGAGTATACAAGTATCTTCTGATGTGAATTTCTGAGAAAATGTACAAAGACATGGCATAGTGAGTAACATCAGAGTGAGCTTCACACCCTGAAGCATGGCAGAGTTTCCAGTACTGAGGTAGACAGCAGGTGATCACGTTTAAGTATTCACAATTCCTGAAAATTTATGGGTCCAGGATTGAAGGAGACTGTAAAATTGACCCCAGTGTACGCATGACTGGAGTGACTTATCCAGACTTCATCCCTACAAAGGGAAGTTGGGGCCAGAGCTAAAATCAGATGTTAGGATTTCTAGCTTCCTCCATCTGTAGCCCAGATCACTGCACCTTACCTCTCCAAAAAGCTAGATTAAAACATAAAAGTTCAGTGTTGCACTCAGTGTTCAAGAAAAAGCAAACAATGAAAAATGAAGAATAACTGATGTGCGAATTGTTAAGAGCCATTTATATACATACTATTAGCAAAGGATTACATGCATCGATGAATCAGCAGTTTTAATCAGATGAAAATACTTTTGAGCACAGTTCCAGTGTGATGAATATACTAGAGTTGTAGATCACCAGGAAGAAGATTAATATTCTGTGTATAATTATACACATTTCTTCTCAATTCTTTTTTTGAAGGCAGACAGCATATAGGATTTAAAGCAATAGTCATTCACTTCACATAAGCACAAAGAAAATGTACAAGGAAGCATGCAACTGCCTGTCCCCCACCTACCAGCTTCCAGCATCTCTCTAGAAGACATTTGCTACTTAGTTTCTTGTCTACTCACATCTTCCTCCCCTGAGCCTGGTCTCATTGCCCCACTCAGCATTCTTCTTCCATCCTTTTTCAGGCACGGAGAGGCTCCTGGCCTGTTGCAGCGAATGCAGAAGTGCAGTGCTGCACAGTCACCCCTTGCTGGCCGTGGTCTTACGCTCTGTCCCTTGGATGTAGCTGTGTGGTGACCCTTGACAATGGAGGTTTCTCTGGGTCCACTTGTAATGAGGTCTGCAGTGGATGAATATGTTGAATATTCCATTTACAGCCCTTCTAAGAGTGTGTCTGTGTTCGTAGTCTTTGATGCTTTCCTCTTTCTTCAGTGAGCGACACCGTACCTTCTTCTTGCACATAACTACAAACTGTCCATCTTCAGCCTTGCTTTGAAGCATCTCTCAGCATTTTCCCTGGGCTCACCTGTACACACTCGCTTGCCAGAACAGGCAATGATCTCTGCATAGATGTAGCTGTTTTCAAATCCGTAGTCTCTTCCATCCAACTTCCATTTGGAAAGACTATGAGTCTCCTACTGGGATGAGAAGTTGTGTTGTCTCTATCTCAGACGTTTGATACCATTAAGTTTGAACATTTGTGCTGTGTTGTTTTGCACAGTGGCACAGAGCATCTGAGGTAGAGCGTGAAGCACAGTTTGGGCCAACCTCATGATTTTGTAGGACAGGGTGAAGCTGGGCTTCTGTAGACCCTCCAGATATCCATAATACTCTGCAGGTTGGGTGCTCTGAGGTTCCCCACTTGTTATCAGTTGAAGACCTCAAAGTGCACGCTGAGGGACAGTTAGTGGTTAGGCAGTGTAGACAGCGGTGAGGACACCCCCTGGGATGCTGATGCAAGATAACATAGGTGTAATTGTTTCTGCATCTGTGGGTCAATGCTCATTAATTTGCATTCATTGACTGCTTGATACTGTCAAAGGTCTACAACACAGCAATCTCAATAATGTAAGAACAGCAGCCAGTCCTATTTCAAAGAACTAATTGGATGACTCATCCTAAACATCAATTAGCACGATCAGGTCCTTAGTGATGATTTTTGAAGCATTATTGTTAATTTTCTTGTGGGATTTTTTATAGCTGTCATCTGTTGCTATCAGACAGTGTTAATGCGATACACAGTGTGCTCTCTTTGTAGGAGCAAAATGAGAAAAACATTTCCGTACTGCACACTGATAGCTACTAATTACCTTTGCTGGGGAGGACTCCATTCTGTGTTGAAGAAGTATTTAAATACATAAAGTGGCAGAAAATCATGTTAGGTAAAATTGAAATAAACTCCACAATTTCTAATAAAAGGCCTGGCTTTTGTTGGAGCTGTACAGGTCTCCAGAGTGTAGTTGTTTGCCACAGTGCATCCTTGCATGCCCGTCATCCAGATGAGGAACTTTTTGAGAGAACAGCCCAACTCCCTCTGCCATTAGAGGTACAGCAGGAATGGGTTGCATACCGATTCCCTGTTCAGGAGCACTCTTTCCTTGCTGTTTGCTGAAGAATATAAATAGGCTAGATCCCTGCTGCAACTGTAGTGGGGGATCAAGATAGCTCAGCCACAAAGCGTTCCTACTGATGGCAGCATTTTTTTGGAAGGGAAAATTGATCCAAGCTGACAGCTGTGCTGGAATGGCTAGACTGCATCTAAGTCGTTTAAGGCCAGTTCAGATATCTCGCCCTGCACTGCAGCCCAGACATGGTATAGAGCAGTCCCTATGCAAAGAAGGCACACTTTAACTAAACAGCAACTGAGGGATTTTGTTATTGCAGAAGGACATTAAGACAGTTTGGTTTAGAAGTTAGAAAAAATAAGGACAGGTATAAATAAAGGGACGCACTCTGAACATGGACAGGGTATTTTTGCTCTTGCAATACAACAGGGCTGTAAAATGGCCCAGAAAACACCAGCTGAAATCACTTCAGGTACCCCAAAACTTCTACAAAAGCCACCTTGAGACAAGGCAAGCTGCAGGTCTTGCTGGCTCACTCTGAGAGCGCAGAGGGGCTGTGACCTGCACAGCAGCAGCCACCATGGAGGAGCTCAGCCAGCTTTTTCGGCCAGCTCATCAGGTAGTCACAACCTGCAGTGCAGGTCACGAGCACCTACGGATATTCAAATGTAGCCATCAGTGCCCAGAAGTGGCAGCATCTGAATGCTCATGGGTACTCAACGTTAAGTGAATTGATAGTTTCGCTTTACTTTTTGCTGGTAATGGTCTACTTTACAGAAAATACACCCGCATGTGGCACTCTTGTTAGTACTTCCAGCAGTGAGACAAAGAAAGGAGTACAGCTGGAGAGTGAGCTGCCCAGGGTCACTATAATAAATCTGTGGTTCAGGAAGGTCTGCACAGACTCTGTCCCTAGGTACCTGTAGCTTGGACAAATTAAGGGGTTGGTATCCTTTTCTGTTATCACCAACTTAATTATCAGAATTAATAAAAATGCTTTAGGATTATTTTTTTTACTCTCTCCCTCCAGTACATTTACATCTGCTGCCTGGAGCAATGACTATGCCAGGCCTTCGCTTTACTCCTACACCTAGAGAGACTTTTATGAAGAGAGATAGAAAAGTCTGGGATTTGTTATCTGAGAGACCAAATTAATAAAAGGGGACAGATTAGAATATGTAAGATAGTGAGAGGCAGAGAAGACTGAGGAGGAACTTGTATTCTCTGAGGTTATGCTTAAACTGCAAGATCTGGGAATACTTCTTCATCTTATGATCCAGGTATGGGATGTAAGTAGAAGCATACTTCTCAGGTGGAGACATACCATCTTTGTCTGTCCTCCTGCTCTATGTTTCCATGGAAAACAAACTTAATGTGAAGAGCAACAGTGCTGGTGGCATACTCTGGTCAGGTTACTACATAGATCACAAAGGAGCAGGATCCTGATGCTTTCAGGGTTTTTTTATACATATACATGCATAGAAAGAGAGAACTTACCAGCATCTGCTTATCTACTTACATTTTTTCTTTTGGCCCAGATTTTGCCTCAAAAATAAGTGTGATGGCATGGAATAATTTTATTTTAAGGCTGTGGTCATCTGTTTGTTACCATCATCTGGTGAGGGTAAAAGAGGTGGTAGCAATTTACATCATTTGAGGCTTGTCTGAGCATATACTTCTATATAGTGCCCCACCTCAAATGGGAGGAATGGAAATTGCCTCCATCCAAACTAACTTGTAGGTGAAGACACCTTCCTAGATCATGAGAGGTGCACCTGTTAAGTTGCTCACACCAAAGCGGGATGTTCATATGGCCCAGTGAGCACTCTCACTGCTAGATCCCTTGGTTGTGTGAAACAGCAATTAATTGCTTAATTCAGTGTGGGCGTTTTGAGATTAAGCAGTTTCCTTCTGATCTGACAGATCAGAAATAGGTGCCTAAGCATTGAAGAACAGGGTCATTCTGTACTGGCTAGTTTGGGCATCTCTCTCTCTTACCATCTGTTATGAAGCCCATTTTGAGATGAGTTTAGCCCAAAAGGTGCTTAAAAGCTTGGCACTGCAATAGCTACATATCTGTGGTTTTAGCTTCTAAGCCAAAATCCTCCTTTTTTCATTGCCTAAATATGCTTAGTGCCTCTAAAAATCAGGTCACGTACTAACTTCTTATATATGAATATGGCATCTGCAGCCTTTACCAACAAGTTTCTATTTTCTTCCATCTCATTGATAAAGATATTGAATAGCACTGAACTAAGAATAGATCTATGTGGAACCCCGTTATATAATGATGCCCTCTGTGCAATTACTTTTTAGCTGTATCAGCCTTTTCATGCCAGTTAAACTATGCTACACAGATTTTATGTTGTGTCACTTTTAACCAGAAGGTCAAAGTACAAGGTAAAATATCTCAGCTCAGTTATATTAAGCAACTTCCTTTAGCAACAGAACCTTTTCATTTCATCAAAAGATGTAATCAGTTCTATCACTAATTTTCCATGAAAACTCATTCACTGAAATGGATTACGCTACTGTCTTTATAAATTTACTGATTAGATCCCATTCTATTCCATATCACAGTATTTTGTCTGGAATGAATATAAGGTTACTAGATTTTTACTTACTTTTGTAATGTTGTTTAGGCATTTAAAAAAAAAAAAAAGCCCATGTGTTAGTTGCTTTCCAGACCACTGAAACTTTGATAGCGTTACAGTATTTTTAAGAGGTTGTTCCATGGTAATCCCAGCTCGCTCCATGTCTTCTAAATCTCTCCCAACACAGTTCTGCCGTGTCCTCCTCTCCATGTCTGTAGGTCTCCTCCATCACATCACCTAGCTCCCCACACCACTTCCAGTGCCTTTGATCTCCGATACCACCCTCCTTGCCTCCAGCTCCTTCCATCTCCTGTATGTCCAGTACAGCTAAAGCTCCATGTTCTCCATGCTTTCTATATTCTCCTTTCCATGTTCTCTACCTCTGTGTTTTGTCCTGCCAGCTGGGGAAGAGCCAGCACATCTGGCACAGACGTGCTGGCTAGCTGGCTAGTCCATGTGTGATCACTGAATAAGCTGGCTGCTGCCAAGTGCAACGGACAATGAATTCTCCTCTGTGGCATGAATAGTCTTTCTCTTCTACCCAGACAGCATTTTTTTTTTTCCAATTAAATGTGGAGGAAATTAATTCTGTTTGCTACTTCTATGCCTCTGCTAGATGTGACTGTGACTAACCCAAAGGGTGAACATGATTTGGGGGTGGGGGAAAAGGGTGGGGAAGGAAAGGAGAACTAATGGCCAGCGGGAGGGGCAGCCACACGAACGACATTGTTTAAGCCATGCACACAGATCAACCTTAGAATGCTTTTTTGGGCAACTGCTTTAAAAGTCTGGGGTGCATATTATGCCACCCTTCAGATTTGAAAGTGATTCAGTGTCAGTGTTTACTGTTAACATTCCCTATCACTAGGAAAATAGGAGGTACTTTTTTATCACTGAGGTGTTGCTCAGTTTCTTTGCAGTTGCCAAAGAGGAGTATTTGTATCATGCTTTGATACGAATTAATAATATGTTTTTACAATAACGGTTCTAATATAAACTTCAAATACAAAAGAGAAAACTGTATCACGTATACTTCATAAAACAATCTTGAGATTAAGAGGGTCAGTATTAGTTCAGAGGCTTTTGCTGGAGACCTGTAAAAAGCACAAGCTGTAACTTGTACTGCCGAAGAATGCTCTCGTTAACTTGACTCATGCGAAACCCCTTCAGTTTGCCAGTATTGTGCCCTGCACTGCCCCAGACTAGGAAAGTGCACTTCACTTAATATACATATAAAAATACTAAACAACATAAATTCTTCAGCAAGAGCTTGAAGCAGTATCTATGCTACAATCACATATCACATTAACATTTGATGTTATTACTGCTTCACAGGTGCAACAATCCTTGGTCCTTGCCCCTGTGGGAGAGCAGTGGTTGACTTCTATTTCTTTTTTTAACTGTTTACATTTTTACTTCAATCATAGTTTGTCTTATCTCTCCCTCTGCAGGAGGGCAATCATCAGTGAGATTTGCCGCGAATACATTGCGGCTGATGTATCTAATGGAACCTGCACTTATAGCCAGACCTGTCAATAACCCTAGCACCATTACAGTAGATAGCTTTTCACAAGATTGGCTTCTTCTTGCAAAGATTATTCAGTACCATATGCGCAAACAACAGCAGCCATTATTGCCCTTTATTTCCCACCTCTCCTTTCCTTAGACTAGCACATCTCTTTATTATTATTTGACAGCAATGAAGAATAGCCCAATCTTTGCCATCATTTGGTAACAACAATTCTTAGCACTTTTTGTGTTCAAGGGGCTTTGCAGTCATTATCTAATTAATCTTCACAACAGCTCTATGAGGCTGATAAGAAAGGTTTAGCCTCATTTTAGGGATGGGGAAACTGAAGCTGTGAGTTTAGCCGCTTGATTTTCAAAGGTGCTGTGCATTCTTGGCTCCCATTGAAGTTAATGAGAGTGCAGAGGGAGCAACATCTCTGAAAATAAAGGAGCTTGTGCAAGCTTGCAGAGGAGGTTACTATCAGCGTGTGGTGGGCATTCCTTGGTCCCAGACCCGTGCCAGCCTCCCTCAGATCTCAGTTGTCAGTGGCAAGCTGGCCATTACACCTTGGATACTCCCAGCTAGCTTTTCATTTAAATGTTTCAGTGTCATGGGGCAACATTTCAGAAACTCTGCACTTGAAGTTGCACCCCAGGGGGATTTTAGCTGGTCTGTCCTCACTCTTGAAAAATGCCTTTAACCTGTTAAAAGATGTCACTGTGCAATGCACGCACCAGGTTTCACACACAGTGTTTCACTTGCAGTTTTATGGCTACTTTTTACAGAAATTGCACTTATTTTGAAATACTCCCTAAGCACTAAGGACCACAGAGAGAATGCATTCACTAATGCTTCCCTAATTCGTCGAGGTGCCTGCTTTACCAGTCACTATCAGATCCTTAATCAGTGGAGTTGTAAAGATTGTAGATATTCAGTAAAAGTGCTTAATAAAAATCATTTAATTCTAAATTACAAGAGTGCACTTAACCCTAAAGATATTAAAACTGATTGTTTGACGCACTGCACTGAGTGGTAGAAATTTAAAAATAAAAGCTTTCCTTACTTGCATCAAAGCGACTAAATCTTCTAGATTTCATATCCTAGTGTCATGATATTATGCTGTGATAAACTAATTCATTTTAGAGTTTTAAGCTGTAAATACAAAGTACTTCGCCCTGACTGGTGACAACAGGAGGAACTGGGTTTTGAAGAAAAGAGCCAGCATTACGGCTGGCTTTGCTATTATGTGGTCTTGAAGGCCATCTGTCTCTGTCGGTGTAGTTTCTTTATAAAGAATTTATAAAGTGGATTTATAAATCAATCCTACAGTCTGGCTGGTGGTGCAACATAGTGGAGTGCTGTAGTGGTCGTTAGATATTTTTGGTAACAAATGATAAAACATCTGTGTCTTCCCTTTGTAAAATATACCGTAAGACATTTATATTCACCCCTGTAGGCATGGATCAGTCCTCCCCAGACACATGCACGCACACACACGCGCATGCGCACGCACACGTGCACCCACACACACTCCCCCTATTGAGGTGGTCGCCTTCTTTTCACGCCCCTTCCACCAGTAAACATTCAGAAACCGGACCAGCAAAGTCCAGGCTTTGGGTGGGCAGAGATGTTGGTATTTATTTACATCATATGAAAAGTAATAAATAAGCATATTTAGACTTCATATCAACTTTTTTCAATTGAAATGATTTTGCAGTTTGTTTGTTGTCAAAATGTAGCCTTTTTGAAAAACATCAGTAGCAGTGATTCTTTTGAAGAAATAAAAAACATCATTTTTTTTTAGGCAGTTAGTAACAGAATGATTGCTTTTTATCCAAACTTAAAAAATGTTAGTATTTTATTGTCAAAAAAGAGAGGACAGAAAGGGGATGGTTGTGCCTGAATTTTGATAAAATACAAAAACTAATGAACATATATTCATTTTTAGAGCAACAAATACCTTTTAAGTTCCAGCACTTTTCCCATGGGAACAAAAATCATCTTCCTTCCATATCTGCTGTGCAAATAACCACCACAGAAATATTTTAAAGTATTCTTCCCCTAGGTCTTTAGATGCTGCCTTTCTTCCTGGACAAGATGCTGGACTTGTGTAGGTATTAGTGCTTGGCAGCAGGACTGATCCGGGTGTCAGGCTCTCTCACAGTTCTGTGTTTCTCTCACTGCTGGTATTGTTTGTATTCAGCTTCCTTCATTTTCCAGCTTTGTAGCCAGATGTTTCCAGATGCATTTTCTGACAGCTTTAATAGAGCATTCATGGATTATGCAGTGTTTTATTTGCCTGATTTGGAGGATGTGGGAAAGCGTGGGCTTTATTTTCTCCGAAGCCCTCCAGAATTGTGATATGAAATATATCGGTTCGCTGTACTGAGAATTGCTTGTAATAACAGAGGTTTAATTTCATCTTATGATGTTAAAAATCTCCCACAATTATAAAATTATTTGTCTAAAAACTTTTGCGTGTTCTGGTTGTTTGGATTTCCTTTATTCCAAAATATAATTCAAAATCTTGGGAACAAAGTCAAGGAGTCATATGCCTTTTAATTTTATTTTATTTCTTGTACTGTTTTCTGATGAATTTGTACAGTATGTTTGATTGCTTAATTGTTTAATTTTGCCTTCCATAAACAAGATTAATTGCAATTCGCTAGCCTGAATAAATATATACCCATTATAGTAAATGTGCAAATACTGATATTCCGCTTCTGAGCCGTAATGATAACTTAAAGACAGATAGAAATGGGTGCACTGTAATTCTCAAACTGTTCCTGACACTTCACTACACAGCATCAGAATAAAAATGGAAGATTTTGAAAAGATTATTGCATAGGCTCACAGCCTCAGAGGGCAAGAAGGAGACGACAGGCAGGCGCTGATTTAGAGGCTTGCGTCTCCTCTCCCATCGCTCCTGGATCCACTGGGGCAACCTCCTGTTTCTTGCTGGTTTGAAAGAGAGGAATAGGATCTCACCACCCCTTAAAATAGGCTAAAGAGAATTCCTACCACATTTAGAGGTCATTGAGCTTCAAAGAGGCCACAGTCAGGCTGCCTGCCTTTGTGAATCTCCCATCATACACTTAAAGCCTCATTCTCGTCACATCATACTGCTATACTTCATGTAACGGAATTGACTTCGTCCACATAGTGCGCAGCTTGACAGATAATGGCTTAAATATTATATATCACGACGGACGATGTAAAGGAAAACTACTAAAAAATCCACTGGTAATACCCATACTAATGAAAATTGCCACATAGTAATCACCTAATTCAACATAATGTTAATTTGGCTTAATTTATTAGTTTAACCACCCACACACATGCAAGAAATATTTCCACCCCCCTGACTCCCAAGCACCAGACTGAATCAGTTAATCAACGTTTGCACACAGCCGGTTAATTCTGAGCTCAGTTTTTACCCATTTCACACAAAACTACATATAAACGTAACTTTTCTATCTAGGATAAGCATTGTGACTACAGAATACAATAGGACCGTTTAAAACGGCAGTTGAAACATTTTAGCTGAATTCGACTGCTCTGACTCTGCTCCTTCCTCTTCCCTTTGGCAAAACCCCAGGTACAGTGTATGTAATCAGAGTTTACAGTAGATATATACAGGGTGACCAGCGACCTTAAGATAACGTTACAAGTACATTGCACATATATTGATAATATTGAGATATTAACATTTCTGCATTTACTTGACAGGAGAACTACAGTAAATTGATTAAATATGTGTGTTAATAGTTCAGAGAATTGTTGTTAACTTTAAAAGCACAATCTTCTTGTTCTGCATCTTGCATGAGTTTCCACATGTATGCAAAAATTTTCCCACCTTCACCTTCTAATAATCTTGCAAAAAGATATGTGGCTGTATAAAAGATATGTGGCTATATGAAGGACAAAACAGCAGCAGGAAAATGGTTAATTCCCTTGTTTATATTACTAAATACTTCAGATTATTGGAAAGGGAAAAAAAATCTTAAATTCACTGTAATTGTTATGATTTTTTTCTGCTTGTTTACTTTTTGCATTTATCCTAGTTTAAACATTTAAAAACTATAAAATGAATTTCACTGCAGCTTATTATGAGCTTCTCTATTTACTTCTTAGATTCTAACAAATACCTTTGCTATATTAAATATTTCTACTGATTGTTTTGTTTGGAAAAATTTACTGTTACAAAAGCAGAAGTTTGGGTTATGTTTCAGAATTTAGCCAATAGCTAGCAATTTAATGAGTCCCATCAAAATTATTTGTCAGGCAATGCCATTCATCAGAGTCCTTTTTCAACCAATACATATATCCTTGATACTGAACATGAATGCTATGTAACACTAATTGCATAGTACAGAAACCTATCTCTGCCTGCCTGAATTTAAAAATAATTTCTTAATAATTGTGTTCTGGAAAAAAAGAAAATCTTCAGAGTAGCCTAGTGGCCAGATTCTCAGCTCGTGTGAATCAGTATTAAAATCACTGATCCAGAATAGTTATTGTTTCAATGGCATGAGAAATAATTTATTGAGTTTTCATTTACAGGAGTTTTTCTTCATTCAGGTCTGTCGGATGTATAACACTAAACTATTGAATAATTCCTTTTTAAATTAAACAGTGGATTCATATCCTACCAGATTTATGAGCCATTTATATTCCACTAAGCCACACTACCCAAATGGTTATGTATACAATTTTGATGAGCTGGTAGTTTAAGTACAGAGATAATACAGTGAGCTTTTCCTGAAGTGGGTATGGGGATATTAGTATACTTGGTGTTTAAATATGTTTTCAATGTGAAATAGAAAAGCTGGAATAAAATCAGTTCGCCATTAGAAATCGTAAGAAGTTTTAGTCTCAAGTTTTTCGGAATTATGTTGATGTTATGATAAATCCACAAGCATGGTGATGCTAAAATTACTGTGAACAGTATACTAAATAATATGTATGTGAAGGTAGTGAATTTGAGTTCACTGAAAACTGAATATGGGTTGTAGTGGCAGGATCACCTCCAAATTATGTAAAAATAAAAAACTGAGTTTCACAAGAAATTCACTATTATGGCAGTTTTCTGGAAAGCCACTAGGTGGAAGTTATTTTCCTACTGAGCAACTTTATTCCACTCACAGAGGCCATTGCTTTCTAATATAAGGCTGTAAAGGAGTCATTTTCCTCCAATATTATCCATGCTAGAGTTTCAAGAAAACACTTAGCACAAAAAGTTGTCATTTACAAAAGTCCTGGAATATAAAGCTAGAACCTGTCTTTACTGGGACAAGTGCTAGGCAGGAGTTAGTCTACTAATATTAGTGCAATTAAATTGATAAAAAAATCATCCAAGTAGAAAGGATCAAGCCAAATACAGGTGAAAAATGGCTGTAAAACTAATGACAGATGGAGAAAGAAATTAAGCACAATACAGTATTAAATCTGAGCATAAATAAAAAATGTCCGGTAAAAATTGCAGAAGGAAAAAGCTCTTTCATCAAAAATGCTTCCAGCTTTTTGAGATCACTATTTTTATTTTATAAAATTAGTCTTACAACACAGGCTTTCCGATAAATTATTCTAAGTTTGACTTTCCGGTCTTTTCTGAACTTGTCAGTACAAAACCCAAATAGCAGTGAAATTTGCATTTCAGCTTGAACTCTTCAACTGTATTTGCAGAAAAGTTGAAAGGATCGTGACTTCAAATCAGTTATTGAACCTCTTCTAAGGAACAGAGACTTCCTTACCGTGCAGAAGATGGAGACTGGTCTTTCCTGGATTTGCCCTTTGCTTTCTAGTAGTCCTAATTTCACTAGTGATGAAGGATTGTTATTCGGTCCTGTACCAAAGAAGATACGAAGAGCAGAAGGCCATGCTCGCAGTCTCCATTGCAACTATTGCTTTCTTCTCCCAGTGTAGTCTTTACTGAAGAAGAGGGTTGGATGCACAGCATTAATTACTGGCACAACTTGTGTTTCATGCCAAAAGGAAAATTGGGGCAATTCTGAAATATTTTGTACCGAGGCACACGATGAGGAGTACAAAGAACCAGAGCGGAGCATATCGCCCACTTTATGTGGACTCCAAAAGAGAAGGAAAACTACTGATTGCTAAGCATGCAAATACAGAATTCAAACCTTAGGTATAATGCGCACTGCTGGGAATACCTGTGATTAGTGCCGATAGGCTGCCTAAGATATCTGAAAAACATGACTCTTCATGGCAAAATTTTGGTGTTGTGTTGTTTGGGTTTTTTTAAATTGAGTAAGCTCACAGCAAAGAATTAATTACCTGGAACTCTTAGCAAATGAGAAAAAAAGCAACTTTTCCTTTTTAGCCCTTTTATTTATAAGGAAAAGTAGTAACATGATCATGTTGCTTTATGTAATACTTGAGCATTAGATACAAAAATCAGAAATCTGATAAAACTTGATAGTATAAATGAAAAATTAAATACCTAAAGGAAATTCTTATGACCTTATCATGATTTTTAGCAGGATGAAAAATGCAAGTTCAGCAAATCACTCTAAGGTCTACCACCATTTTCTCATATAAGGATTTATCCTTTGTGAATATGATGGCAAAAAAATTTGAAACAGTAATATGTCTAGATAACGTAATCGTACAAGTCACAGAATCAGGGGGCCTGAAATCCTTTCAATGAATGCTAGCAGTGGTTAAATACATGCTAATAACCAATATGACTATACTTCCTCTTCCTCTACCACTTTAGAGAGCAGAAGAGAGAAAAATCTATTGAAAAAGCTAAGATGGAGGCAAGCAGTTTAGAAAGTGATTTTTGAAGGGTTTTTTCTCTTCCTACCTGAACCTCTTCTCTCCAAATAGATTCTTCCATGAATCATTTGGAATAAGAAGAGAAACAGATACGGGGAGACAAAAGTCAGAGAGAAGCTAAATGGATACTCACTCTAGACTACAATCAATCCTCGAGAAAAGTCAGTTAATGATACTTGAGACAATGGGCCTGATCTCCTGCTCTCCCATAGCCACACTGAAATGCTCCCACTGTAACGGTTTCATAGCAGCCCGGTTTCTGCCTCAGCCCATCCTTCATCCTTAGTGGAGACATAGTCTGTGGGCCTCACCATGGGAGACGATGTTGTGTCCAGAACAGAGTAAATGGAAATGAAATAATTCAGAAGACAAAGCTGAAGGTATTTCAGGCAATTAAATTTGTTAAGATAAGATTTTTTTTCTTTATTGTATTCATATAGCAATTTCTACAAACTGTGTCAGTTTTCCTGGCTCTCTGCTGGTGAAGGAAGCCTTCTGCAGTGTCTCTAACTAATGAAACAGGGCTTGCCTGGTGAGGACATCTAGGAGTCCTGACTGACTCCAGCAAAAATGCCCAGGATCTAGGATACCAACTCTATGACAATAATCCTGTATACTTTGAAAAATTGAGTTGAAGATGGGACCCTAGGACTTCTGTACCCTCTGTCTCATAGTGAAAGTGCTCTGTGACTTTTGGGGCATTTCTAAGTTGAACTGATCTAGACGTTCTCTGCAGTAAACCTGGGGCAGAGCTGGTGGAGGCTGAGAGAGGTGTCTGTTGCAATGGTTGGCACATCAGCTGAGGGCAGGAAACCCCAGGGATTTCCAGTGTTGCAGGGCGGGTATGACGTGGCAACATGAAGAATGAAGTAGGATGGATAAAGGGAGAGGAACTGGAGAACAGGAAAAAGTAAGGAGCAGGGCAGAAACTGGAGATGCGAGGATGGGAGCAGTGGTGGTTGTCAAAGGGTGAGGATGAGACAGTAAGGACGGCAAAAGAGGAAGACTCTGGGAGCATGAAAAAGAGCAATAGGTACAGAAGTTGTCTGTGTGAGATGGGATGCCAGGGGACTAGGACTTCAGATGGCTTTATCATCCACCTTTCAATCATCTCCAAAACGTTCTGTGGCCCCAAATATTACAGTCCTACTAAAGAACCTATTCCCTGTGGGGTCATGCAATGACACACGATGAAAATTTTGCTTTTCCAAAGTCTAAGATTGAAAAACATAAAGAAGATTTAATTTAAAAAAATCCACATATAAAGAGTTGTGTATATATATATATGTACATATAGTCAAACACTCAAGAATTACCAGAATTAAGACTGCCTTTATTTTTAAGAGTATAATAATACACTCTTTAATTCCATGATTTTGTAAGCTTTCTCAGCATGAGAAACCTTAAGTTCATTTCACTGTGCATAGGGGCTAGTCTGAGGATGAATCCATGTTATGTGCTTCAGTATATTACCACCTCAGTAAACCTACCTCATTAATTGCTGAAACCTGAGAAAGCATGTACTCGGTGAGAAAGGAAATTGCAGGAGGGACACAAAGTGCGCTGACAACTAAGGCAATGAAACGCTGTCTTGACAAACTGCTGCTTAACCCAAATTCTGCCATGGAGCTCCTGTGTGATGCTGAGAAGTCACAAGCCACCATTTTCGCAAAAGGCCACTATCCTTATTTTGTCACTTTTCAAATATCGTGTTTGTTCTTCGCTGTTGTACCAAGCTCTGACCTCTGCGTCTTAGAGTCCTTGGAAGCCCTGCTGTGAAAATGAAGTGCCTTGAGAAGTTAAGCTACAATAAAATTAGGTCCTTGGTCCTTCAAACCAGCCACCCACATTTACTTGTCACTGCCAATTTGGGCTTTAATGTCAATGCCTATGTCTGCATTATGGAATTTCAAAGTGCTTTTATACTGGAGAACACTTTGCAGAGAGGGACGAGGAAGGGGTGTTCATCAATCCCTCTTCCTGGCCTTGTTTTATTCAAAATAAAACCATAAATTGGTCCAAAAGAGAACTTCAGTCAGCAGACTCATTGGTGCATTCCCTTACTTGGACAATCATGCCGTACCCATAGGATGCATTTTCCCTGCCTTTTGCTTGCCCATCTGGAACACAGAAAAGATAATGTCACCCCTCTGGGAAGGAGCAGCACAGGTCCTAGTGTTTCCAAAGAGCACTGAACTAGGTTGAAAAGGGACTTAAATCAAATGCTTCTCCCACTATCATGAGGCAAAGACCTCTGGGCAGAGTCTGCAGGATTTGGCTTCTGTGGCTACAGTAGTATTAATTCATGGGTTCTGGCTTCGCTGCGTCACTGCATTGCACCAGCACAACCAGACTGCTTTCAAACCTGAGCTGCTGAGTCTACAGAAAGCTGTTCTGCATTGTGTGGATGTACTAGGTCAGTACTGTCTAGCTCAGGGATCTTTGCACTGAGATCCACTGCAGTAGAAGACATGCCTCTAGGCACCTCCAGGAAATGTCATGAGCTCCTTTCTGCCCAAAGTTAAAATTGTGACAGCTTCTGGAGGTGACCAAGCCCTGGAGGTGACTAATCTCCCCAAGCACCTTCCTCTCTAATTGTGGCATTCCCAGGTCCAAACATAGGCACTTTTACATGGCCAGAACTGCCCAGTTCTGACAGATCTCAGCAGATTCACCCCAAGTCCCAGCCCCAGTTTCCACGGGATACCAACAGACATTCCTAGAGCACCGCTGACTAGAGATGTCTACAAAATGCAGTTGTGGCCACCATTTTCTTTCTGTTTTCGTCAGAAAGAGGAGGAGATGCTGCCACCTTTCTTGCAATAGCCAGTTATTGGAGCTATGCTCCTTCAGTCAGTGAAAGCCAGAGTGAACATAAATAGAAACCCCATAGGGCATTTTATAGAGTGAGATGTTCAGGATTTCAGTCAGTCCCTTGTGTCTTGATAAGATATATTCATCATATAGTTGGGATTGCCTCTGTACCTTATACAGAAACTGTTTTGTATTAAAATGTAAAATACAAGGTGTCAGAAACTAAAATCCTCATTCTAGTCCAGTGCTTAACCATTAGTCATGCTCCTTCCTAAGACTTGCTTTTCTGCACCCAGGTTCACGTTTAAAAGAAACAAAAAGAGAGGAGCTGACATCTGGAATGTCTTGCTAAAGCTTATGTGGGTTCAAGAGAAGATGGGACAATTGTATGGAAGACAAATCCACTGGAAGTTAAACACAGAGAAATCGCATCCAACTTGGGAATTCTCTAAGTGGACAATGATTGGAGGCTGGAAGAAGGGTCAGAAGTACTATACATCTTTTCCCCTCTTCTTGTACTCTTTCTGCAGCATCTGCTTTTTGCCACTCTCGGAGAGCAAGGGATGAAGGCATGGGATATGCAGCAGGCAGGGTGGACACAGAGAAACAGTCAGCAGTAACCCATTCCATGAAGATCGACCATCTCGGACACTGACCGAGGCACGGCCACATGAGAAAAAATCTGAGAGTTTTATTTGTGTCTGGAATTATAGGGTTGTGGTTGCAATGGTGATTTAAAGATAGCAACCTAAGGCAAGCTGGGTGGTGGGACAGGATAACTTTGACTAGATCAGGTTAATACCTTTAAAAATAAACAACTTGTCTTTGGGTACACAGTCCCTTCTGTAGGTGTGAAACAGAAGCAGGACCTTCCAAAACACCAGCGAATCCTGGATGATGAAGGCTGTTTTGTAATGCAGTCACAGAAGATTCTGAGTGAGGTTTGCATAGACAAGTACAGTGAGGTTTTCCTTAGCTTTTGAAGGCTTGGTTTTTTACATTCTTTTGATGCAGCTTTGTTGTATAATATTGATAGGAAAGCTATGGAATTCTTCCTTAATACCTGGAGTAAAACCCAGTACTTCATCTCCTCACCGATGAAATTGCATCATGCTTTTTCTGTATTACCCACGTTGCAACCTTGCGATCCTTTTCATTTGCATTCCACGCCCCCAAAAGCACTACACAGTCTGGACTCACTCCTGTTGATCCTCTTCATAGAAATAAAAGTGACAGCTTCTGTGAAAGGGGAAGTATTGCAGCAAATGACATACGAGCATTGAGCAGAACAATGCAATGAGTAAGCAGCTGAACCTTGAAGGGAATCTCCATTGAAGTAAAACACAATAGGAGAGGCTAATTCAATTAGCAACTGATGCTTGTTGCTTGAACAAACTTCACTGAATTTGGGGAAAAAAAAGGCAGGAAATACACAGCCAATGAACATTTGGCAAAAATAGACAGACACATGTTAATATCTTGAGTTTATTCCGTTTGTCTTAGATCTTAGTAGGCTTCCCATCTTGCTGGTGGGTTTTTTTTCTGGTTCCCTCTCATCTTCTGTATTTCCTTCCACAGATGAAAATGATCTAACATGGCTAAGCCTCTGAAAGTATTTTCACACCATCCTACCATCCTATGCATTTCGAGTACCTCCTGTAAAATCTCTCCTCCAGAACTGCTGCCCTTGAAGCCTTGAGTTACGCACAGACTCATCCATGCTATTTCATTCCTATCGCTATTTCATTTCGTTCCAAAGAAAGATGCAAACATTCATTAAGCAGAGGTGTGCCAGGCCACTAGTTGGAACGTGCTATTAACCAGACTAGGGAAAAGCAGAACCTAAATATGACACAAATACATCTAGTTCTCCAGGAGCCCTCCTACCCAGACCAAAGCAGCCTGAACACTGACGGCACTGATTTAAATGTATTACAACAGCAAGCCCATTTTTTCCTATCAAAACCTTATTGTAAGGCAGTCAGTCAATCCTTATGGTCACTTCGGCTAACAGTGAGAAGGAAATGAGTCAAACATCAGATCACTAGGTGTGATCATTTTCACTATTAGTATAAAAATCCTGCCAGGGTAAGCCAGAATACTTTACATCTAGTTAATGAAATTTGATTTTTAAAAGGTTATTAAAACAACAAACAAGCAAAAAATAACACACAAAGTTTATCCTTATTTCTATGTAAATACATGATTTCATCCTTTTAAGAACATCCATTGCTGTAGCACAAAACCAGTTTCCTTTAGCTTAGCAATAAAAACAATTTTACTTAGCTTATGTCAAAGTTTATCGTGTGACTTTAAAGCATCTGTTAACTTTAACAGCTTAAATGAAATCATCACTGAATATGGCCTCAAAAGGCAATTTTTTTTTTTTAATGTTTAAACCATTCTTGTCTATACCCCCTTGTCATTAACTGGTAAATCAGTAATTTATTTCCTATTAGAATTTATATAGTTTGCAGCAATTAAGAAGAAAAGCGTAATTGCTGACAAACCCAGGGCACTATTTAAATCACTTCCTTGTTGACAACATATTTCTCCTTCCTAAAACTGAATGTCACTGAAATCTGATTTGTACAGAACCCTTGTGGACTCATCATTCAAATGTACTGCACCTGTCACCTGTGTGCTAGCATTCTGCTAAGGATCAATTTACATAACCTCATTTAATGGTTCATAAATCATACCCATTAAGCCCAGCTAACAGGAACCAAGGGTTCTAATTTATGCTGCCTTTCATAGCAGAAAATTGGGAGGCTGGAGCCTGTGGATAAAGAACCCAGGTCTTGCCTTTGATTGTTGATTGTGATGGTAAATGTATGGATGATGAGAACAGATTTTCACTTTATTGATTTCCTGCCAAAGCACAGCATGCTTTATTGTGAAAGGGGGCCTTTTGGCAGCAGTGCTAAAAGTGGCAGTTGTTTAGGAGCCCTTTGCCAAGATGACATCTAAGACAATACCGAGTGGTAAATACTAAAATAATATCAAGCTGAAATGTTAATTTTTAAAAAGAAACCTCCTCAAAGGTTCATAAATTCAATGATTTTTTTCTACCCCAGAGCACCTTACTAATAAACATAAAGCCAGGTGATTACTGTGGGTATTAATTTTTTTAAAATCTATTTTTCTTAAATTCTTTATTCTATTATAAATTATTCATGGTATTTCAGTCAAAGTAATGCAGATGTTTGAAACACGCTGTAGAGTGACAGTTCAGCCAGAGTTGTGTGCTGGGCCTGTCTTGAGCTTTGTACTCTGATCCTCCCTTTGATTAAATACCTGGAAATAGCTTTTTCTGTCATTTGATTTTCCATTTTTAAGTTCTATTATTTAGTAGGTGGCTGCGTGCCGTAGTGAGTGTATTGCCAAATGGAATATGCATATGCATAGGCATACAGCAGTCTTCCCACATGAGTTTAGGCAGGGTCTCAAAATACCAAAAATAGTCTTGGTATTACTTTCTAGAATGAAACAAACTGTGTCAGTTTGTTCCCTTTGCCTCGCTCAAAATTGCACCCCTTCATTTCAACTCACTCTATAATTTTCTGCATAAAAGTAAGAAATCCTACTTTTATCTTCACTTAGGACAGACTGATTCTCAACAACTGGGAATTTAATCACTAATCCTGCAGATGGACAAATAACTTTGCAGGACTGAGACAACAGTTTGCGTCTCCTGCCAGCTCTGATACTAATTTGATAAAGACAAACAGCCTGCTGGGTTTTTTCCTTCTTTTCTAGCTACACTTTAGGAATAAAGAGCTTTATCTTGGCAGACGCTGGCCATACCCTGGGGAAATACTGAAGTTACTGAATAGTCTAGATGTAAACAAACTTGCTCAGAGAGAAAACACAACCCAGTGGTTGGGGCATTACCTGAGCTGGGACACCTCCTGTTGAAGTCCACCATAGATTTCACTTGTGACTTTGGGAAATCCACTAGAAGTCAATTCACAAAATGCACTTGTTTTGTTCAGTAAATTCCCAGTGTAAAATACATAAATAGCCAACCGAGGAGGTATTAAACCCCTACTACTTGCCTCCCTCCCCGTTTCGTGTTGCCCTGTCAACTAAGCTGAAGAATTGCATCCTGTCTTTTTATGTGCTGCGTTCACCTGGTGGCTGTCCCATTGCAGCTCTGCAGGACGGAGAGAGATCTCCAAGCCCAGAACAAGCTATGGTATTCTAGTACTTTGAGATGGACTTTCTAAGTCTTCAGCTGGGAAAGAACACAAATAAAAATCTCCCACAGTGTATCAAAATCCTCTACCTACTCCTCTATGTTATGAAAGGCACT
The DNA here is from genome assembly GCA_013398915.1 of Dromas ardeola. Taxonomy (NCBI): domain Eukaryota; kingdom Metazoa; phylum Chordata; class Aves; order Charadriiformes; family Dromadidae; genus Dromas; species Dromas ardeola. The sequence goes on from VYZM01004958.1 coordinate 316,958, forward strand.
GTATTCTTTCCTGCCCATGTTTGTGCAGACCTTACTCTAATAAGTGTGCTCTATGAGATCTACACGAACAAGATCCAGGCGTGACAGACCGGAGAACACTTTGTAGATACTGGTAAGTCTTAGCTATAACAAAGTGGTTTACACCTACCAAGATGGATATACTGGGCATCCCCGCACTTACACATCCAGAAAAATAGAAAATTTTGGGTAGATTTTGGGCACCTTCATGAACAACCAAGGATTTTGAGGATTCTACTCTAGGACTTTGAAGGAGTCATAGTTGTCTCTTTGTAGAGTTAGATCTTCAAGCCCCAAAAGTAAGTTTTGGTGAATATTGCTGGGGCAGTTTTACACATCACTACCGTGAACTCCCTACCTCACCCCTCTCCTGCAGATAACTAACCCTGTAGCAGAAACGGCAAAAAGAATACTTGGCTGTGCCTCAGCAATTCTAGTTCACAGCTCTGTGTATTAACTTCAGGGTTGTCGAAGTTTGCACTAAAACTGGAATATGAAGTGCAGCGGCTGGGGAGAGAGCACACATTTGATCCAAACCTCTCTCTTCCTGCAGTGCTGGCAGCAACCTCTAGCAAAGGAGAAGGGAGAACAGATGGGACAAGCGATGTCTTAAACTACCAGAGTTGCTTACTGTTGTGTACAGAAGTGGATCCCTCAGCCTCTGTCTCACTTTCCATTTGCACAATGGGGAGATTGTGCTGTAAGAACTAGATACATTAAAAAGGATAGGAGCAATTAAGTCCACATTAATATCTTAGATTTCTTCCCTCAGTAGTAGCATATATTTAAGTGTTTTGCAGTATTGAAGCCTGAATGTTGATTGTTTTGTAGATTGGAGTCCTACATTGGTTTCTTTGTCTCATGAACTCTAATATCATTTTTTAGAGATGGAAACTGTTGAGTCTCCTCCAGTTATTCTAATGCACCTGAGTCCTGGGCTCAAAAATCCCTACTGTTCGAGTCCTTGGCCTTCGCTTAAACAGAAACCAACAATCCTACTGAAGAGAGGGAAGGCTTTGTAATCTCAGCCTACATGCTAGTAGGTTCATATCACTGTACTCGTTTTCATTTGTGACATAAATAATATTTCAGATCAAGATTCCAGAGGTGAAGGGTTTTAAACTTGAGCTTAGCTCTACTAAAAAAAAATACTTGGCTACTGGAATTCTGCTATTCAATTTCAAGGTCCTATTAATCAAAACAAAATAAGCACAAAACCCCAGCCCATAAAATAGCATTCTGGTTGCTATTTATATGAGCATTATTTATTTTTCAGAGGCAGAAGTGAGCTGAAGCTTAGTGAAAGAAGCATCTCTGCAGGTGCTGGAGGATGTCGCTGGCAAATCTTACTGATCTGTTTTAAGGTGTAACCACACACAGATGTTCCCATGCCTTCCTGACAAAGGCTACTGCTGCTGTAATAATGAGAGCAGCAGAAAAAATCACGTGTCTACATCTTAAGTTCACTGTCTGAAATGCTATCTTTGTCCCTTCCTGTGGAGTTGATAAGCCCAAACAGAGCAATGTAGATAAAACCTCAGGAGGTGAGATTGCCACAGACATGGTGTTTGGAACCCACAGTTACTGTGATCACTTTATTTGTTTAAATGAAATAACAGTTGTTTTAATAAGGACTAAAGCAGATCAAGACTAATTCTAATCTCCGCGGAACATTTCCTCCCAGGTGCTACTCCTTCAAAGCTTATGTGCATGGTTAGCTTAAGGCATTGCAGGTAAACCCACTGACGTGACTGGACCAGATCCACAACCTACATAAACTCCATCCAAATCAACAAGACTCCCATGAGTTGCAATGGATTATGATCTCCATGAGTTGGAGCTAAGCCTATGAGAGAGACGGTGGCCACGATTTAAGTCAATCATGTGTCTGCTCTTGACTTCAAGGCAATGAAGGCTTTACCCTACAGCATTCCCGTATAATGTCAGTGGCATTGGTGGATATACACCACAGTGCAGAAGACTACCCAAGGGCACAGCAGGTATGTGGCCTGAACTGCCAAGGTACGCTGTACGGATGGACCTGCCCATGTATGTATAGACCTATTTCAGTCAGTTCATATCAACACTATTCAACCTGTATTAGGAGAAAGTGAATTTGCTGGAGCCTTTGAACTGTGTCATTCTGGGTTACCATATCTCTTACTTCTTCTTTCCTTGTCCCAAATGCAGACAACTCTCTGTGGCATACTGAAAACGGGTTAAATAATTTCTCTCCAGTTTAGTCCATTTTAAATATCAGACTGAAAATAATCCTAAAATATGCCAATATTGATTCCACTGTATTGCTTAATGGGGAAAGAAAAGGACTTTTTGAGATCATGGAAGCCCAAATAATACTTTTTTTAGCTTTTTTTCTAAAAGTGAAAGAGGGTTGTGCAACTGCTGTCTATCCTCATGCTACTCCCCATTCACCTTAGTAATTCCTCAATATGTAGTCTAATTTCAGTTAAATTATACAGAAAAGTTGGAATTCTTAAAAAGAGACATTTCAGATTCAAGCTGAGTAGCAGATACATGAAAGTAGACAGCTGGGCAGGGGTGTAAAATTAAAGTATTCTCATTGCCAGTAAGGCTGTGGGATGACATCAGCCATCAAGCCACAAGACATCAAGGCTGACACAGGAGACTATAGAACCAAGTTTCCTAATTCTGATATTCACAGAATTACTGCTTTCTCTGAGGCTTTTAGATTCAAGTCTAATTATATATCTACAAACTAAGAAATATGCTGACTTTTTTTAAAAGAAATCCAAGGGGCTTTTGCCTAGTATCTTACCTCTCCTTTTGGAAGGTTTTCTGGCCTCCTAAATATAGTGTCTAAATGAATAAACATCTGAATGCAGCTATTTGTATGATTACCAAAACTACGCTGATGGAGTTAGTATGCAAACTCCATTCCAATAAAAGTAGGTTACTCCTTTTGTATGAGATAGAAGATGTAGGTTAGATTAATTTCAATAGTGGATAAGTCCCTTTAGAAATATAACTTTAAACAAATCTGTGGTATCTGGGAGGAAAAAAGGTATATTCATAGTCATAATAAATACAGGCTGGGCGTAATAAGTTCTAGTGTTAGCTAGAACACAAAATAACTTCACTTATTAAACACATATATGCATCTGTAAATATAATCCCATAGAGTGTAGTTAGATATTCTTTACTGATCCATCTGTTCAATTGCTACTGCAATTGATGGGTCTTACACGTGATAAATTGTGAAAAGAAATGAAATGCCTCGCCCTGTGAGATAATGACTATCTGTAGTTCCTGTTGACTTCAGTATCTTTTAGAAATAGTCTTTAAGGACAGTTCTAAGAATTTTGTTGAAAGTCTGTCATGGGCTCCTGCTCTCTTTTTCCCTAAATAGAAGAAAAAGAAAGAAAAATATAAGAAGGTAGATTTGTCTCGGTAATATCACTAGCTTTATTGTGCACATGGTATCTTTGAAACACTTTTGACGTGACCTACAAGATCAATATTGACCACAGAGCACATTAATGATGGAGCTTCCTCTTTATATGCTCATGTCTTAGCAAATCAAATTCTTAACATTCTTTGTGTATTTTTCTTTAATTCAATTTGATTTGTATAATATGGGGGTGGGGTCTGGATTTTTGGTTGTTAGTTTTTTTACAATTTAGAGGATTTTAATTTAGCTAATTCAGTTGCCAAAGTGCAGAAAAAGCTCAGACTGTCATGGGCCCTATCCATTCATGGTGGAACTGCAGGAGACAATAGAATTACACCAGCGATGAATTTTGCTCATTGTGTTTCTTCCACTTAAATTTAATCAACCCTTTGTGAACCTCTTTCATTTCAATGACATTATATGAAACAACTCAATGTGATACAATTCTTTTGTTGAAATTGCATTGATTCCTCTGGAGATGCAGGTATCAACACAAGTCTATAAGATCTCATCTCCTTTAAGGTTATGAGAATAATTGCATTTTTGTTTAATGGTTTTAGGCTTTTAGTTAATAAAATATCTAAATCAATTTGTATGTTAAACCTGGAGTTAAATTGCATGAGTTCAGTGTTACATTATTGCTCTCTGTTTGCACCAGTATCCCTGAGAACTGAATCAAATCTGTTCTTTTCCAGCTATGAATGGTTGTACTTCTGAAATAAAATGTACTTATCTAGATTCCAGATCATTAGTATATAAAATTCTGACAATTTATTTTGATAAGTTTGATGAATTAGGGATAAGTACTTATTTGGATATAATTTTAAAGTAAATTTAAATACTAAAAAAATAATACATTTCCATGTGGGGACAAAACGTTATGCTCTTACAGACATTAAAAAATTCATATTAAAAGTTTGGTCGATAATAGAAGCTTAGCAGTAACATATAAAAGGGATCGCTATAATTATAATCCCCTGCTGTTGGAAAGAACTCCTTTTGTTGTCACTGCCGGCTTCTGAGGCAGAAAAAATTATTCTGCGGCTCTTCCAACTGATGATGTCAAAGCACTGTGCAAACATTAGTGCTGAAATTAACAATTAGAGCAATTTGCTCGATATAAATCCAAGGTTATTTCCCATTCTTCCCCTTTTCTTTCACGCAAAGGCATGCCAACACCCAAGTCAACGGACTGTCTGTATCATTCTCGTGTTACTGCAACCATCTGTTTAAAAGGTGCCCTCCACACCAGGTCAGTGGTTAAAAATGTCTTTAAAATGGAGACACTAGTCAGGTTACTTCTGCTTGTTCTGAGTCCTTTTTTTCCTTCCTGACCTCATTTCCATGCTTGAGCGATTATCAAAACGTTCATGTTGGAAAAGATGTGGTTTCCCCTAGATCAGATCCCTAAGGATACATCATCTTTGTGATCTAACTCCAGGGAAAGCTTCTAGTTGTGGATCCTGAGCTAAGAGAGGTGTTCTCTCCGGCCCACCAACTGGATTCAATGGGTGAGCCAGAGAAGTGTCTCTTCTTCACGTTCTGCTCCTTGGGAGCTTAGGAAGGTGCCCATTGGCCGGCTGATCCCTGAAAATATTTTCCTTGGTATCTAACTCTCTCCTGAACATGGAAAGTCTTCATGTCCCCTCAGGGCTGAAAGTTTAGCAAGAAGCAGGTTGAAACTCGGAATGAGGTTTCCAAGAACCTGGAAGGGTGTGGGCTTTTGTTTGCTGCTTGTTAAAGACAAGGATCCAAATACTGCAATACACACACGTATATATTCATAATTTTCAGTGTATGAATAGCCCCATTGATTTCAGTGGAACTATTCAAATTTAAAAGGAAAGTATTCATAACCATTTGCACATTCACTGACCTACAAGTGATTCACATGCCTTTTTCCCAGTAGCTCGAACTCTTGAACTGGACTATTAGACTCACAAGTCATACTGTCAATATTAAGGCAGGATCTAAAACTGTGAAAGATTAACAGAAACTGCTCGCTTTCATGCTTTTTTTTTTCCTATTAAAAGAATTTGAATTTACATTTTTTAAATTGCTTTGGAGGTTGGCTTTATGTGTGCGTCTGTGTGTAAAATTGGCCAGTGCTACCAATCTTTGTAAAATATTCTTACGCAATGTTCACCGTATTTTCTTCTTCCCAGATACACATTTTAAAACTTACCTACATTATGATAATAATAAAATAAATATTGTGTTCCCAAAATAACTCTTCAACAGCAGAACAGATAGCAAACCCATTCTTCTTGCAGTGAGCAACAGTGTACTTTCCAGCAACCGCCAAACACTATGAAAATGGTTTCATTTACTTCCAGAATTTGCCAAAAACAGATGATGACTGAAACTGGTAATGACTATTTTCTATTCTCTATCCCTAAGTAATTGACCATTAATTATAATATCAATAGGCTGTGGATAAGTAAAGCAGACACATGTTAGGGCTACATTTCATTTGTAACTGTTTTGTATATATCATAAATCTCTAATATTGGGCTATTGTCACACATGATGAATTATTGTAAGCATGTCAGCACATAGTGGAAGTCAAGTACATTCAAATACTACTCAGTCAGAATTGAATTTGGCATGATAGTCTCATAAAAGGGGACTCAATTGAGAGTTTCCACTTGCCTGCTCTAAACTTGTCACTTGTAGGTGCTAAAGAGCTTGTTGTGTTGGTTTAATTAGTCAACAAATCGGTCCTTACTTGATTGCGTGGTCGTATCACATATGTTAACACTTCACTGTTTGATGGAGATATTAACAAGTGACAAGAGTCTCTTGGTCTATGGACTTTAAAGAAGAGAAGCTCTTCTATATTATTTCATTTGGTCCTGCCAATATTTATTAGATCATGCAGGCTGCAGGCTGCCAGCAAGAGAAAGACAACACAAACATTTTTCAGGGTTATGCTCATCTGTATCCCAAAGAAGGGTCACTAAACAATCGATGGTAGAAGAATATAAGTAAGATGAGTGTTTTCTACCACAGCTTAGAAATTCATTATTTGATACAGTTTGCTGCAGACCTCCTTGGAGCTTTTTTCACTTAAAGATAATTTATGACAAGAACAGAGAGGTTCTTGAAAATGCTATAGCAACTGGAGCTGAATGATGCCACTCTGGCACTAGATGCATAGTCACCAGAGGCCAGTAAAAAGGAAGTTTGCATTTGTATGAAGAACTGTATTAGTTAAGCATTCATCAGTGTTGTATAAAATATTCATATTACTTGTTGGAGGAAGATTAAACAAAAAAACTTCAATAATTAAAATGGCTTATTCCCAGGAGTGGGGGGTAGGGAAAAAGTTGGTCCTCTGCAAGTTTGCAAAAGGGCTTGTCTATTCACTTTTTGTGTAGCAGCAAACAAAAGAGGAGTGCATACTTTATAGGCTCCACTTGTTTGACCACCATTCTGTTATAGCTTTTATCTCTGCTTTACCAGTAATCAGGTCTCTGAAGCATGTGCTGTAGTAAAGGGAAATATATCACATATAGAAAATCTCCCTAATAATTTTTGGCGAGTCTCTTGCTAGAAAAAGCCACTTAAAGCATTTTGATAGGTGCCATAAATGCTATCAGTCATAAATATTGACTGACTGGTCTTAGCAATATGTGAAGAATTATAATGAGAGAGGATCTCTTTAAGTTTGCTACTATAATAGTGTTATAGCTGATTTTATCTCTTTTTGTTGGAAAACTAGCGGACAATTTGAATAAGAATTTGTTTCCCTCAAGAGGGAAACAAATAATAATTCATATACATAAAACCTCATTGCTTCCATCTTCATCAAAGTGTTACAGCCTCCCTACTTTTTAATTTTAACTCTAATGGTCAAGCTGAAGTTTCCTTCCTTTTAATGCATAGAGTAATCCTCAAAAGTCAGGGTATGCTACAAGACAGCTGTCTTAAATCACCTTGAATTTTTCACAATGATTTTAGGTTTTTCATGTAATATTACTGGTACAGGATAATTTACAAAACCACGTTAAAACATTTGTAATAAACTTGCTCATTAATAACCAATGATAGAACATTTTTTAAAACAGTGGCAGAGAAGTTGCTTGCCTGAATTTCTCTATGCACCATTTTGCAAAAATGTTAGGTGCATTCAAAAGCTTGAACATATGTGTATATATATATAAAAAAAATGAATGTTGTAAAAAATTGAATAATATGTTAATAAGAAATATGCATAGATTTTGGAAATGCAAATGCACAATCTTAGGAATAGAAAGTTGTAATCTTTTCAGCTGCATTGAGGTCCCCCACTAGTACAGAGCATTTATTCATACACCTATATCTAGCCACACACATTTTTGTGAAAACAGTAGAATTATTTACTAATAAGCATATAAAATGCTGTTCTAAACTGATTTTTATTTATGTGAGTAGACTCTTGCCAAGTATTTTTATCTGTGGTTCTCAGATATAATCTGTATTAGTTTGAATTGTTTTAATTAGTTGGAAAGTATTGTTCATTTCTTATTCAAGTATCTGGAGTTAATTGCCTTATATTGTTATAATTTTTATTGCGATAACAATGAAGATGCCAAGTAGGAATTTAGGGCCCAGATATTCTGGAAACATCACAAACACAGAACAAAATATGATCTTGCTTTTGTCTCAGCAATAATTACCTTTTATTATAGTGTAGTATTCTTTTATGGTGTACAGTCATATTGTGTATGCTTGGAATATGGATTATAAATTTCCAGAGCTTTCAAATTATTCCTGCCCTGGGCAAGAGACCACAGCTTTGAGAGATGTCCAAATAAGAATCTTCACCCAGATGCCCAAAGACTCTTAGAGACTTCGTGGTTGTGCCAATCCTTCAAATTGTTGTGGGGCTTCTGTGGATTACTAAATACCCTTAATTTCTATCGATTGCAGTAAACAGGGGAAAATGAAAAATAAATAAAACTGGAGACTTCAAAGCACATTTGAAGCGTTTCCAAGTGAGGGTTTGTAATGTTCTAAATTGGTGACTACTCTGAATTTGTTATGAGTTAATTTACCTTGAGGTTTCTGGAAGTATCTCTCTCCCTGTGTACTAGTTCAAAATTTTCTTCATTGCGTGTTAATTCAAAATACATTTCTTTTATTCTAAAATGCTGGTTTACTCTAATCACTGAGCAGTACCTTCTCTTTCTCTTTTCCTGTCTTTTTTTAAAATCAGATCTCTTTAGTTGATTGCTTTTGCTACAGGATATTATTTTGGTTGTGTGGCAGCACTAGCAAAATTCCACCTCCTCTATACAGAGCTGAATGACCTTCCCAGTGCCGCCATCATGATTGACAGCTGTGCTTTCCATAGCTGAAACCAGAGGCTATTGAGGTAAGACTGGTAAGTCAGTCCAAAGAAGCAATGCCCCCCCCGCAGGTCCTGGGGCCTGCTCCTAGATCCTTCCAAAGCTGCCTCTTTTCCAGGTTGAACAAGCCCCAGTCTCACAGTGTCTCCCTACAGGGCAAGCGCTCCAACCCCTGCCCATCTTAGTGGTTACTTAGCTGAACTCACTCTAGATGATTATTACCTTTCTTGTACTAGTGCGCCCAAAATTGGACACAGTATCTAGGTGTGGTTTCCTAGGGCTGAGTAGAAGGGGATAATCACTCTCCTTGGTCTACTGGCTGTGCTCCTGTGACTGTTGCCCTGGATGCTCTTGTGCAGGGGCACACTGCAGGCTCATGTTCAGCTCATTGCCCACCAAGACCACCAGCTACTCTGAGTAACTGCTCCCCAGCCTGGCAGCCCCCAACCTGTACTGCTGCAAGGAGCTCTTCCTTCCTTCCTTCCTTCCTTCCTTCCCCACATTGCATTTGTCTTTGTTTAATTTCGTAAGGTTCCCATTTGCCTGTTCCTCCAGACCATCTTGGGTCCCTTCAGTGGCAGCCCTGCCCTCAAGTGCATCAACTGGTCCTACCAGTTTGATGTCACCTCACCCTTGATAAGAGTGCACTCTCATCAGCAGATGAAGCCATCTGCTTCAGATTCATTGATAAAGGTGGTTAACAGGACAGGTCCCATGATAGATCCCTGTAGTGCTCCATTTGTTACCAGCCTCCAGGTAGAGCATGACTCATTAATCACTACCTTCTGAGCCTGATGATCCAACCAGTTATTTACTCATCCATTTGTCCAACAACCTAGACCATAATATCCCACCTTGGATACAAGAATATTTTGGAGACTGTCCAAAGCCTTGCTAAAGGCAAGGTAAATGACATCCACTGCACTCCCCTCATCCACAGATCTAGTCATTTCATCATAGAAAGCAATCTGGAAAAGCATGATTTTATCTGCTGACTTTGCAATCACCACCTTCTTCATATACCCATAAATGCATTCAAGGAGGACTCATTCTGTGATTGTCCTGGAAACTGAAATAAAGACACTACTTTCCCAGATTGCCCCTTTGGCCTGTTTTGAAGGTGGGTGCAGCATTTGCCCTTCTCTAGTCATCGTGGACCTCCCCCTGACCGCCATGACCTTTCAAAGATGACAGAGAGCAGCCTCACTGTGATACTGGCTATAATATAGATTCCAACAGAGATGCCCTAAAAGCCTTGAAAAAATATGAACTTTTTGCTATTCAAGCCACAATTGCATACTAGGAAATAATAAATAATTTCAGTGTAGGGAATTAGTTCAACAGGACGATTTGGGTGATTGTCATCACCCTGTCAATAGCCTGGAAGAAGCCCTTTCAATAGCCTGGAAACAGCCTTTTATAAAGAGTGGAATTATATGGAAAGTGTTAAAGAGAGTCTCTTTCTGAATGCTCTTTATTCTGTCCCTCTGGATTCTTCTTTACATATGTTCATTGAGACACTGAAGTAAGTTTTTTTCACTATTGAACCAGTGCCACTATGAGAGGATGAATCCCATCCCCTTTTGACTCATACATTATCAATATAACTGCTAGGTATGCATTGACTGAAACATGTGCAGCTCTATTAGGACCAGCTCTTTCTTGCATAGAGAGATGCCTCATCACGACATACATATGTATATGCATAGTCATTCTTCAGATTAGCCACAGCCACATCTTTGTAAAATGCTTAATTACCAGAACACAAAACACAGATTACATTTCCTCCCTTAATCAACTTCAAGATACAGTCGATTCTGCCTTGGGGCTGGAAGATCAATGTGATGACATCTTGAGATCCTTTGCAGCCCTATTACCCTTGTAATAAACAGGAAACAAAGAAATCCAACTGCCATCTATGTGTGCTTGGATTTCCTGCATTGCCAAACATGAAAGAGAAAAGTGATACTTAGCTGTTGCTACTGAATTATCTTAACTGTGCATGTAAGAATCAGTCAAAGACTGAATTGTCTTTAACTATACAAGTAAAAATCAGCCAAAGATGATGAATGCATCGTTATTTGAAAGTAGTGTCAAAGTAGTGTCAACAATGCAGTAGTCTTCAACTACTCTTAAGTCCTTAGAGAAAATGTTTATTTTGAAAGATAAAAAGATATTCCAGTGGTATCCCCCCAGACACGTTCTTACAAAAAAAAAAAATTGTTTTAAACACAAGCAAGGATGCATTATTTCTGAAGGGAAGCTGTACTCTAATATCAAATCTTTGAATCTAACTGCACATTATATATTGGAAATGTATGGACAATCTGTGAATATCATGAGTGTTATCTGCTACTAAGTTAAATATTAAATGCACAGTTTGTACAGTGTGGGGTTCAATTGTCTTACAGTCTCTGGAATTCCTTGTCCCTCTTTAGTAGCTGCAAAAGGATCCTAAATGACTGGCAGCTCAAGTCCCTCAATTTTAGGCAGATAAAGTGTGGTGCAATTAATCCTGTCTTTAGAAATAATGTGTAGTTTTTTGACGTTCTAAGCTGAGATGCTGAGCAGTAAGCTAAGATGGGCTGAGGCACAAATACATATCCTGTTCTGATACATCTGCTAAAGGGGTGGTTACCTCTGACATGGGAACTGGAGTAGTTAACCTTGCTATATGTATAGCCCAGAGAGCCTGAAGCAACAACTCTAAAAGTACTGCAGTTATTTCAGCTTGTCTGTCACAGCCCTTAATGACACAGATGTAATTGCAGAGCAAAAAGTATTGATTTCTACTCAAGTTTGTAAAATGGGAATCATATGTTATTAAAAGAATAACTAACAGCAATAATGATCCTTAATGCTTGTGTGTGGGTGCTTCCCACAAACGGTATGTTCATCACCTATACCAATATATGCCTCTGCCCTTACATGCAAAATACAGAGACTCCAAAATGTCATCTGCTCAGCGGTTTTTGAAAGGTCTGTATGTGATCCACTAGGGGTCAGGGCACTGCACACAGCAGCATCCTCAGAAGATCAGATACACGGTGGGTTTCTCTGATTCACGCTTGGTCCACGTGGAGTTTCCCACCTGGCTGGTGAAAGAACTCAGAAGTAGTCCTGCCCACAAGCAGGAGCCTCATCTGGATGCCATGGCATGGAGACACTACGCAGATACTCTCTTTCTTTACCTCAAGATGACTTCTAGTATGTCTTCAGCTTTGCAATAAATCCGCACTTGCACATTATCTGTGCAAAATTAAGGAAGTGATGGAGCTACCTACAGATGACTTCAGTTGCAATTCAGATCAGTGCTAAAATCTAATAGATGTATGAAACCGATAAAAGTAAAAACAGGGAGTTCACCTACAGGGGATCCCACAAAAAGAAAAGGCACAATCTATTGTATGTCAAGTTTAGTTATTTTGCAACAGCCACATAATGATTATATCTCAGTCACAAGTATTAGAACGTCCTTTGGCTAGTTTCAGATTCTGTTGTTTTTCAAATGCTGTCAAAACAAGAAGAAGCTACATCCAGTTTAGGATATGTTTTCGGTTGCCGTACTTGCACAACAGAATGCTGGTGCATAGTCTTAAGTCACATAGGCTCTAAGGAGATATAAGCATATGAACAATATGTCCATTGCTTAGTGGCTACTTTTGTTTTGCCCAAAAAGAATGGACATGAACATACGCTCAAGTTTTCCATCAAAGTAAAGGCACGAACAGGTGTCCTATTTTATGAAATATGTTAAGGGCAGAAGTTAATAGGTAATTTGTAGTTAATTTCAAGTTCCTTATTAAGTTCAAGGTGCCTCACGGCACTTTCTCTAACAGTCAAAAGGTAGCATTTCTAGCTAAGTGCTTCCAACTAATTTTAACCAATTGTTCAGTCACATAATAACATATTTCAACTATTGATGTATGTGTGGTAAAGTGTTAAAATTAATTCTTACTGAACTCTAAATGTTGGCAGAGCCACTGCAGGAGATTATTGTGAACTTCAATTTGAGACCATTTGAGTTATAAAGTGATTTCAGATTTCTTACCCTCTTACAAAGCTAAACATCTGCTCGGTACTGGATAGCATATGTGAACTGTAAGGTCGACATTAAAACATCAGGAAAAAATTTTAATGACACATTTTATTGATTTTATGGTGTCTTTCATGGCTCCTTAGTCTGTACTTCAGGGAAAAGACTAGCCTGCAGAACAGCCAGAAGGTTCAGGAATACCTGGATTCAGTGGTCCAAAGTCCTTCAGATACGATCTCAGTATCTGGTCTGCTAGGCAGGTTGCAACCCTGAGCATTGCTTGGGTCTGTAATGCCAGATTAAATTCCAGTAGACAAAGCTCAGCTACTTTGGGTTTGTGTAAGATGTGAGGAATGGTGAGTCATCTCTGAATTTACAGCAAAACATCCAATATGCATATACATGCAGATGCAGACAAGGTATATCTGGTAAAATATGGAACTGTGATCATTTATTATGCTTCTATGATTATTGCACTTACCTCTTACATTTCCATCTTCTGAGCAGCCCTTGATTGCCACAAGAAAGAGACAAACTTCCAGAAAAATATTCTCCTCTCAAAATTAAAATATCATCTCACTAATCCTCTCTGCAGTGGGGCAGATTATTACACCTCCAGAAAGGATGGCAACACCCAGGAGGATAAAAGACTAGCAGGCCTGGCAAGACTGAACATTGAAGTTGAATATCTTTAGATAAATACTTACGGTCACTTTTAACAGCTCCAACTCCCTGTAACAGCAGCTGTTCTAAAAGTAATTAAATCAACTTGACACTAAATATAGCCCCAAAAAATGTTTAAAGGCTTTCTAAAATAATTTTGAAGAGTTTTTTATTTGCTGGAAATTAGAAATTACTTCAATTAATACAAAAATATACTCCAACTGAGGCTATAAATATATACATATATATTTAGGCTATGTGTGTATAGGATATATATATTTAGGCTATATATATATTTAGGCTATGCATATTTTTATATATGCACATGTATATACACTGAAGAGTTTACAAGGATTTTTACAGAAGAATGTCACATCTTTAAAGGTCAATAAACCATGTAAGGCTTTCAAATAATGGTCATTAAAAATAACCCTCTAGGCAAGCATTTCTTTTTTTCCAAGGCCAAAATTGTGGTGGATTTAATCCTGGACAGATTGCCACTGGAGTATCTTAACAGTACCTTGTGCAGTACCTTGCCCCAGTACTGGCTCAGTACCTTGCCCCAGTAATAGCAAAAAGAAGAAAGCCCCAGCTAGCTCTGGAACTTGCTTTAGGTCCTGGAAACACCACTGATACCAACCACTAAAAGTGTGTAACATTCCTATTTGTTTTTATTCACTGTAAGGGCTAGAAATATCTATGCTGCAAGCATGGCAGGCAGCTAGTCGCCTCTCCTGGAGGTGGCTTCCCGCCAGCTGACCCCATTCCAGGTACATCCCTTTCATCACAAGATTGCCATGCACCACAGCAGAGGAAGAGGAAAAAAATGGTTTCATGGGTATGAAATTTACAGGGAAGGAAAGGAACATATATTAAAAACTTAATGTTTTTTAAAAGATCTCATAAGACCCATATGCTATGCTATTACCATATCATTGAATAGAGCAGGAAACAAAATATAGTAACATCACTTTAAACCTGTGGTTAGGGTATTAGGGGCCTGATCCAATGCCAAGGGAAGACAATAGGGAGGGTTTGTATCAAATGCTGAATGCCCTCTGAGCCTATCAAAGGGATTATGGACCATTTGACGAATCTGTGTCATCCTGTGCCGGACCACGCTAATCTTATTGTGCCATTTCAATTGTGGTAAACATGCAGCTGATGCAAACATATATAGGACTTACATTTTTTTCCAAATCCCAAAGGATTTATTGAAGGACATCTAAAACTTCCCCTCCTTCTTGCATAGCTCAGTATCACGTCTTACTGAAACATTTAAAGAACTTCAGAATTTCTTCATAAAAAGCCTACGTCAATTCCCTTACTTAACTAATAAAACCAAACTCAAACAAATCAAATAGGATACTTGATTCTTCCTTCACAGAAAATATTTTACCCATTAATGAAAAGTTGTCTTATATAAAGGAATTCAATTTTTTTTTTTTTGATTGGCATTAGACTCACAGACAGACAGAAATAAGCTGCCATTCTTCCATTTGATAGCCAGACGCTGCCAGTTGTTGCTAGGGCAGTCATGCTGTTAAATTAGGTCTAATGAACGAGTAATTGCTTTAGGTATAGTGAACCATTTCAAAGAAAACAAGGATTCTAATTGATTTGCAATTTGTTTGGCACATTGCATTGTCTGGGGCTATTGATTAGTCTTCTGGATTTCACACTGCATGTGTTTCCCTTTATTAAGGGAATAACAGGTTACTGATTACTTTCCTTCTGGGTTTAATGTAGCGGTTAATGTCTACTTTGTTCTTGTGTCATGTCACAGGCAAGGAAGGAATAATATGCAAGTGGGTGGCCCTTTGCTAAGAAACTCCCCTGCTGCTTTGAGCTGTGTACTCTAAGACATGCTGAAAAGCAGATCAAGAGAAAGGGTTAGAATAGCAGGACTCACAAGTTATGGCCTGAGTCAGGCTAGACCCAGGCTAGAAACTTGGCTTTCCTTCGCTATCAAAGCACAACACAGTATGAAGCGGTTGGTGGTAGATTTGTTCTTGTTTGATTATATGTCTCTATATAAGGAAACATACTATAGTTTTATATGCCTCGGTTTATATACAGCAGCATCTTAAATAAGGAAGCTTACAACATCCTTTTGCTGCAAGAGATTTACTCTTAGCATACATATTCTGGAGAACATGTCATTGGACATTTTAAATCTATCTTGGTTTGCAAAAAAAGTGAGTTCACCAAATTAACAGCTTTGCACCTTTCCTAGGACAACTTTTTGTAACATAATTAATGTATATTAAAGTGTAATTAATTTCTGATTTCTTAACATTCTTAGCTAAAAATGTAATCCTTAGCACATCTTTAACAGGTATGATGGCAAAATAAAACAGGCTTTGTTGTTCTAAAATTGATCGTGGCTCTGGAGATTATTTAGCTTTGTATTTTGTACCCCTATGCTGGGAGCCAGTACAAATGAAATTAAATATAGGCATTTAGATTACTTACAGGGTCTAGGGAATCATAGTTTTGTGTCCTTTCTATATGTCTTCCTCTCTCAGAGGGATCAGCCATGTAACATTCATGTATCTGAAGATCTCTGCATAAGCCTGATCCAAAGCCTGTTGAAGTCAACAGTAAACCTCTCACTGATTTTCAGAAGCTTTTACCAGCGAGCCCATCAACTTTCTTGATTGACCTCTTGAGAACCCATACATCATTTCAACAAGGAACATACGTTTCATTGCCAGGTGAGCCACCGTGCAGTGCTCTAAGTGCCCTAAAGCTCCAGGTGAGCAATCTCAAAAATCTAGACTTTGCTCCACATGCCAGGATTTGAAATTTCTAATGCTGTAAAGGTATTTTTGCTGAGTTGTTATAAAGATTATTATCACTAAATTGCCTGCACACTATGACTTTTTTTTTCTAAAAAGGACTATGATACATCTCTGAAATACAACATTGGTCATGTTCATTTTATTCCAAAGATAATTTTTAAACTTGGTAGCTCATAATCTTTCGTGATCTAGAAGTTGCTAATTTCTAAGTATTTGCAGTCAGATATAGAGCAGCTGTGATTTATCTTGAATTCATCCTGAATTTCAGGTGATCCCAAATCCCTAATTAAATCTGTTCCACACTTTCAAGTCCCTGTTAGACTGAAATTAATTAAGCCCTTGGTCTTATAGGCAGAAGCATGAGAATCCTCAATAATGGAAACAAAAATAACAGCAGCCACAAAAATATTTTGGTATCATGTTTGGTATCATGCACCAGGTACAGAATACAGTGCTCTAAAATTGTCACTGCTGTTTTGGGATGTCCTATGTAGTTCATTTTTGCTACTCCGATCACAAATGGTGAACCATTGTATACTGAATGTATATACCAAATACCAGATGTATACCAAAATAATTCTTATAACTTAGCAGATCGTAATCTATTTCTTTGTGTATTCTATGGTTTTATCGTATCAGCATGCCCAAGCCATACAAAATGTCTACTTAGGTATATATTAAATTGGTGATTAAATATATTTTATACCATATGTGTAACCTAATGTAATTGTAAAATAAGAGAAACCATAAAATTTTGATTCCCCTGCGGTTTTATTTTAAGCCTTATATGTGGTGGAGGAAGTCTGGGATGGCAAGACGGTGCAGACGTTCAATAGTTACAGTGGACCATATTCTTGAGGCTAGCAATTTGAGGAACTTGCAAAGACAATGCAAGAGAGTTGAGACGTTAGTATCTCTCGCTTCCCCTAGCCTTTGATTCAGTAAGATAAACATGGAAAGGAACATTTTCAAGCAGGAATGCTCACAGGAGAAGATATCAGTAGCTGTTGAGAACAAAGATTAGAGTCCAAGCATGCTCCATTTACAACCTTTAAACCAGATTAGAGATTAGACAGATTAGAGATTAGACTAAATGTGAGCAGTATAGAAGCAAGTATCCTAACATGATATGACTCGAACCTTCCTAAATGGCATGTTACAGCCCATCATTTGGACCACTGTGTACTGTTGGAGAAACTCAAGATGGCTTTAATGATCATGATCTGAGCTGATCTCTTTCAATAAAGTATACACACAGAGGTAGATTGTTGTGTTTAGATGATGGACTTCCCCCAATTCAGGGAAATCTTCTATGTGCTATGTATGTGTGTTATCGCTATGCAAGATTAAGCTTTTCATTTCCCCTCTCTTCTTTGTTCCCACCAGGACTGAGATATGGCATTTAATTCTCAACAAAATGACACGGAACGTGACAATAAAGCAGTGATCAGAAGTGATTCTACTTTTCATCTTCAGTTGTAGGGCTTGCTGTGGAATGAAGGCCATGGGATTCATCACAACCAACAGATACTTCACTGATGAATTCAAGAGCCAACAGGTTGTCAGTAAGTTTATTATGTAGTTGGTGCATTCCAGTGATTTTTTTTTTTCTGCTTAGTGGGAATATTACAGGGGAAATTCTGTTTTCTAAATCTTCTTCTTTTGGGTTCAAATAATCAAGTTTTATGCCTAGGTCCCTATGGTGTAGTCCAGGATTCTGGCCTCTTATCATCCAGTAAAGAACCTGCCTGCCAAAGGTCACACCTCCCTTCTGACCATATGAAGGGCTGTGTACAAAATACAGCTGCATGTGCCCAGATTTCACCATGAAATGGGGTTTCCAGGGAAGTCATCAGGCCCGACAAAAGAACTAATGCCAATGCCCCTATGGAGACTGTTCCACTTCTTAGAAAAGAACTGAAAACGTGCTGGGACAGAGAGAAGGGATGTCACGTGCTTGACAGCTGAGCCTAGCACTTAGGATAATTGCAGAGATTGAAGAAGTCCTGAGTTCCCTCCTCCTCAGGGTGTCTCTGTCGTTTATCCAACAGGTACAATTCATTGAAGAATTAAGAGTCTCCTCATTTATAGTTAGTTAAGTTCCCTAATCTTTAGAAGCACCTTTAGAAAATGAACAAACAGTGGACATTTACCTCTGGAAACCAAATACAAAGACAGCACGAATTCAAATCTTTTTGTTTCTGACACGCATCTCCTGGTGAACAAGACTGGGAAAATTCGTACAAGGGAGAAAAATAGCACTTGTGACACGGTCTCCTACTTCGGTATCAGAAGCAACAAAAATAAGTCTGTACCAATGCCTCGGCTACCTCACACATCTCTCAGTATGTTAATGTACGACCTTCTTTTGTGGGTGAAGCTGAAACCTAAGTTTGTGAACTTTGCATCAGCCCTGACCAGTGGAGCTAAAATCACACTCTCCTGTGTACCGGACTCTGCCTCACAGAGGACACAGGTAGGATGTATCTACCTCAAGGGCCACCGCGAAGCTCAGTTTACCACTACTGCTTGTCACTGACAACAGAAATATTATTCTTAGCATGATATAAACAGCAATCTAGACATGCGTGGGTTTTTTCCAGCTAAAATGTAAGTCTCTATAAGCATTGAGTGCCTGTGACTTTTAAGATAGAAACTTTGAGGATTGCCCCCTTTGATGTAGATACCTAAAGCACCCATAAGTGGCTAATTCTTTCTGTTGCTATAGAGTTTATTTTTCCAGCTGGTGTATATGAAAATAGTTTCAGTGAATTCCACAGAGGTTATGGTCATCAAGAATATTACTTTAAATATCAAATAGCTCCTCAGAAATGGAACGCATTTTCCATTCTCATTTTCATTAGTTGTTCTCCATCACTGATTGTAATATTGCATGGAAGCCACAGAAGTCCTGAGCCTAGTGTGCTCGGTACAGCCGAAACATGCCTGACTGAGATCCTTACTCTGATCCTTCTACCACTATTGCCTTAACTAAAGGCTTGGACCCCATACTTCAGTCTCACTCTCCTACCTTACTCTGTCTTCTTTGGGAAAATCACACCGATCCTGGAGAAAGTTTTTGTTGCTTCTTTTTGACTCCATCTGTGATGAGCTTTTTTATTAAAATATAAGGTCAAAAACCTACTTGCTGAAACAGCTTGCTTCTCTCTAACATGGCTTTGCTGTTAGTATGCACAGGAGCAAATCACATTTTAAAATATTTTAAAAACATGGAGGAGCTTTAAGGAAGTGTTTAAAAAACTGGTCTTGGTTTGGTGCCAGCTACAGATGCCGTGCTGATTACAGAAGATTACATAAATTCCCCAAGCCTTATTATACTCTCACTTACACCTATAAAATTGGGAAGAATTCCACTGGACTCACTGCAGTTACACAGGCATAAGCCTGTGCTAGAGAAGAACATGGCTCTTCTGGTTAGAAAGCTACCCATATTTTCAGTGGGTCCAGTTATCTCCATCTATCTACTAATATAAAAAAAAAATACCCAAATCATAACATGCAGGGTGTGTTCTGTCTATGTAAATACTTCAGTCTTCATTGGTTTCAACTGAGTTGTGCAGATTTATGTGTCAGCTGAATTTTGACCTGAATATGTATGGAAAGGATCCAACTCTTTGGCATCTTTGTTGTAGCACATTACTGAGATTTTTATAAAGCATGTATTGCCAGCTCTGGAAGCGTCTCTGTAACAATGGCTTAGACCGAGGTGTAAGATGTTCAAAGAAAAACCATGTATGTGCA
Organism: Dromas ardeola; assembly: GCA_013398915.1. Lineage (NCBI taxonomy): Eukaryota > Metazoa > Chordata > Aves > Charadriiformes > Dromadidae > Dromas > Dromas ardeola. Next base: position 337,004 of record VYZM01004958.1, read on the forward strand.
GAAAGAGCTTTCCCTGCTATACAGTTGCATGTCCTGCCAGTTTCAGAGACTTTTTGAGGCTGAGGCCTCAAAAAAGTGGAGATTCTGAAGGATCCCTAGTAGGATTGTGAAGGTCTTTGCAAATCAAACAACTCCAGGGATAATACCACCACGTGTTCACATGAAAAGCGGTGAGATATTGGTATATTCCATGATTCTTTTTTGCGTTCTTTAGCTGATAGTAGCAACAAATAGAATTAGAACTTTGTGACCTGCCAAGTTTCCACAGATTGACTCCAAGAGTTCCACAGAGAACCAGCAGCCATGAACCAGTGACTGGGAACCCAACTGCAAAGAATAATTCATAGTAATTTTTCTGAAAAGTTGGGATGATCCTACGTTCTACCAATGTAAAAAAGCCTTAATACCTTTGCTGTGGTCCCAAGCTCTCAAAGATGAGAAGTTCTTACTCTACAAAAGAATCATGTATTTCTTGAACAATGCAAAGTTGAGAATAAAAACAAATTTGTTCCTTCGAAATTGCCTAGTGTAGCAGTTGTTTCATACTGCCTGTTGAACATTTGGGTAGACTGATTCAAATGTTAAAGCTGTGTTCAAACCAGAAAAAATAAAAATAATAAGCTGTCAGAATAATTACTAAGAACATACAAGGATTATACAAAGTAAACTGCAGCCTGCAAAAAGAGAATTGCATGTTAGCTAATTGTTAATTTTAGCAATTGCAATGGCTAATTACTGTGGCACACATTGACTATTAGCATGATGCCCCAGCACCTGCTTTCTCCAATGAACAGATTTCTTCATTGCTCGTGCAGGAGCAAAATGTGTAATTATTGGCCATCATTGGGGCGATTTTTCAGTGATTCTTTTGTGTGATGTGAATGACGCATAATGACATATTTTATTAGAGGGCAAATAGCTGTTTGTTAATGGAAATGATTCGAAATCCAAGAAACTAGGAGCTAGGAGCATGTTTTCAGTATCAGCATGAATTCAAATGTATTTTCTTTTAACTCTTTATAAAAGAAGCATAGAAATCAAATCTAAACTTAGTATAATATATTTAATGATATGTGCAAACACAGCATTGATTAATTGCCTCAAATGTTTTCAATGCTACACCATTTCATTTGTTACAGCAGTCTGCTAAATTTATGCATTTCTTATTTAAACTCTTCTTTCCTGGGCATATAGTGTTAGCAAGATTATGTGGCTTGTTCCTCATTTACTGGGAAAAAAAAAATCATCTTTGTAACTTAAGCAACAATTATGGGCTTTATGAGGCACATTTTCATTGCACACATTGTAGAACACAGTGCACTGGCATTATTATTCCTGAAAGTACATGCTTGAATGTATCTATCAAGACCCAAATGTCAGCTACTGAATAGATTATGCATAGTTATCCAAAACACAACATAGATACATAAAATCTCAGCAACAGAATACTCAATTTCTGAGAAAAGATTTTTTATTAGATAATCTGCACAATACTTCTGAGGAACAATGCAAATGAAAAAATCACATATGAACCTTAGACTATGGTGGTGTTTAAAATAGCAAACTGCTTTGTCATTTTTGAAGGACAGGTTATGGCTAGAATAAGAAAGCTGGCCTTTTCATTTTGCTTTTATTTGAATACTGTTCAAAGTTGAAAAGAAAAAAAAGGGGTTACTAGGGGACATAGTTTGCTGAATTCCACTGATGTAAATCTAGACTAACTTGATGGAAAACAATGAAGTGACTTTGGATATCCAAGGAACGTAGAAGCCTTGTGAACCTCTGTGAAACTTTTAACAATAAGTAGGAAACGTAAGCCTCTTCTAGACTCTCCAGATAAGGAAGCCAAAAATTTAACGCTACCTTAAAAGTATAGTAGTAAGAGATTTTTTGGCATGACTCTGATTTCATCCCATTTTGACAAAGATCCAGTCACCGAACTTTAATTATATTTGACCCAATTTACAAACACACGAGTTAGATGAAATTCAGACCTAATGGATGCATATGAAATGACTGATTGAAGTAAACTCGGTTTTAAAAGCACATTCAAATAAATAAATAAATAAATAAATATAACACACACATAGTAGGTGGAATAGGAAGATATCGTAAAGGATCATATCTTTTACATTTCTTCTACAATCGCATATGATACATGTATCACATTTTAAAACTGCGGCTTCAAAGGCCACCAGAAGACAAATTAAGCCAATTCTACATACACTGAAAATCTGGCTTGTCCCATATACCGAGTCTGAGTTATTTACAAACTTGAGGAAGAAACTATGAATGGGCACTTCCTCTTCTCCCCCAGGGCCTATAGCTTCTCTGCTGTTGCAAGATGTAGATAAGTTTGGTATTCAGGTTCACTGTTTGACCCATTAAACTGGTATTGAGGTATAATTTGTGTGTTTTCCCAGTACGGTTGCACATAGAATGGGGTTCATTTCCACAAGTTTGAATAAATTTATCCAGTTCAGTGAACCTGTTGTTAAGCTTAGCAAAACTCAGTAGGTGGCTTTAAAGTCCCGTAATTAGCCCATTACATAAAATCTGTACTTTAGATTTTTGCACATTGGTTAATAAGTATAACGTGCTTCGTATATATAAATAACATTACATTAAATGATGCAATATAAAGGAATTAAAGGCCAAAGTATTTAAATAAAATACTTGAAGGAGATCTCAAATTAGCATGTTTAATTCCAACTCATTGAACAGGAAAGGGCTTTAGCCTTACTGTACCAGTTCCATACAATGTGCAGAATAGCAGATATTTAGTCTCCATTTTACATAAGGTCGCTGTCATCCCTGACCTCTGCATGACTTTGGAAAAATGTTCTAATTAGCTTGTTTCTTTTTAAATCTAATCATTACAATGTCTAAATATAGTCATGAATTACCAAGACAGCACTTGCCTCAACAATTTTTCATAGTTTGTACATAGCTAATTAATTCTTGATCCTTAATTTTTGCTTTCCAAATGAAATATGTGAGGAAAATGAAGTCTGCAGCTAATTAACCCGTGCAGTGCTTACTGTTTCATAGTAAAAACACTTACCTTAAAGTTCAAGCTTTTTAGTAGCTATAAAAGCAAAAAACACAGCTTTGAATCCTATTGCAATAGGTCAAAATTCCACTTCAATCTGACAGTTTAATATATTTGTGATTTTTAGGCGTTGAAAAAATTACATAACCAAAATCACAGACTTCCGGTTTTCTTCAAATCTGCTGATAAATTCCATGATATGAATCAATATATTGAAAGGTAATGTTACATATGTAACCATTATCTTTTCCGATTTTTTTTTCTATTTATAAATAATGGATACTATATAACATACATCCCTCTTCAGAGATTCAAAGCTATCAATGCATGAACAAATATATTTGAGAAGTTTTGAATAAATGCACATACACATACGTACATCTACCTACCCATATATATACACATATATATATATATGTGGGGAAACAAAATAGTATTTTGGAGTTACATGAAATACTCAGAGTTAATACTGCAGCCAAAGGAAACTTGCTCACATTTCATCTCGTGAAAAACTCAATAGACCTGGATAGTTTGCCAAGATTCATAAATACACAGATTCTAGCGGATGAACCTGTCCTGACTTATGTGTTTATACTGAATTAATAGTAAATCAATGGTTGCACTTGATCTCAACCTGAAGCCAGATCTCATTCAAAACCCAGATCTCATTCATTTGTAATTCTAGGATTCAAGAACAACTTCACAGAAAAAGCCTGGATAAACATCTTTGGGATGCTGCACCAAAAAAAAAGAGAGAAGATTGAAAGTGACAAATTTCACACATCTAAATATGCTTATTGTGACATGGCAAATGAAACTACCCCAATTTCCAGTTGTGTTCCATTTATCTTGTGCCATTTTATACCGTCACCTTTGAATGCCTTTGACTTTTTTTCCATGTCATTTATTGCAGCTGCCCCTTATACTGTTGTATAGTTGTTGCTAAATTTTTCATTTTACTGACAATCTTAGTTTAAAACTAATGCAGTTCCTTCTTTATATGTATCTCTGCATTGTCCCCTTTTTTCTCATATACATTGACTTCTGGAAGATTTTTGTCCTTTTGCCACACCTTGGAGCTAATTCCATTCTCAGTCATGCAGGTACATTTCCTGCTGGTTTCATACAGAGCTGACACCATAAAACTGGAGTAAAATCTGACCTCTGGTATAGCAATTATATTTCTCATAGCACTATCTGGGCTATGTATGGAGGTAACAGAAATGTTGAAGAAAATATCACATCTGGTATTAACACATCAGAAAGTACAACTAAAAGGTGGAATGACTTGCATTGATTGACTATTCTGTAATTTGTGTAAAATGAGTCAATTCAACAGTTCAACGGTTTAAAAAAAAGATAAGAAGAAATGGGAGGAAGGAAAACAATCAGTACAAGACCCAAGACAAGCCAGGTGGATCTTCCTTAACTTGTTTCACCTTATATATTCCCAACCCTCCATCCTGTTTTGTAAAATACATGTCCTTTGGTTACCTCTGGAGGCCAGGTTAATGCTCTGTTATGCAATTTTCCAACACCTGTTTAAACATACTTTTTTTCTTACAAATTTTAATCGAATCTGTTAAGTACACCATCAATTATACTTCTTTACACTATGGATCTGCTTAAGTGAAAGAGCCAGGAGGTCACAGTGTATGGCTTATTTTTGTGAATGGAAAACTTTATTCAGTCTCTTACTTGACCATGTGCATGAACTCTGCTTGTGGGGAAAAGTTACATGTGAGGATGAATCTGCAAGAACACTGAAGTTATGGACAGCAATTGCAAAGCTGCCTTTTTCTCTCTCTAAATTTAAAACTCCTCATTAACATCTAGCAGTAAGTTAATGAACCAAAGAACACCATTGTGCCTACCAGCCATAACTCTTTGTTTTACAAGAAGCAGGAGCCACTAATGAATAGAGCACACCAAATCAAACAATTTTTCTACGTGTAAAAAAATTACTGGATGGAAGATAAGGAAAACTACTTCTGTCTGCTAAGTCATTTTGTAAACATACAGGTCATAGTATCAGGCAATGCTTGACCACATTCATCCTCGCACAACTTTGGAAAAAAATTAAATTTAATTCGCAAGATAGATAGATGTGTCTTATCACAGATGAAGAGGGATTTTTTTTCCCCAGCAAATAAATTGACCTCAACAGAGGACTTAGTTCCCTCTTTCTAGAAATGGGTAAGCATATACAAATAGATAACTAGTTGCCTAAAATGAGACCCCTGAAGGTATATATGGCAATAAAATAAAGTTTTCTCAAGTGGTGAGAGATGTGTGTTTACTTTGAAAATCAGATCTATACAGTGATTTAGATGCCCGTGTTTTGGCTGTACACACGTTGCTAAGTATCGCATCAGGCTACTGGTTGCCCCTGCATCAGTTCTAAGGTTCCTGTACCTCTGAAGCTTATCAGTGGTACCTTTGAAGCAGCAAAGATACAGAATTTTATTTTTGGTTGCTTTTGGATCAAGAAATTATTAGTGACATCGCATTTGGAAGAATCTACCAAGTTTAAGGACTTTGGCTGACTATTGTTTAGATTATTTTAGGTTATTTAACTATTTAAATAAGTGTATTAACCATGGAAGCACAGAAATGTATAAGTAATATTGTCATAAAGGTAGCTAAGGCAGAACAAGCTGAGGTAGAAGAAACTGTGTTTCCTTCACTCATGCTTCTTGGCTGAAAATACTACTGGTGGCTGTCAGGGCTTGCTTTAGCTAAGCCCTTAGGTTTCCCAGATACACACACTGATTTAAAAATACGTGCTTTTAACAACCCCTGACTACTTTTCCTTATATAACGCATTAAAGAGTAACAGGTACAACAGAGTAAAGATGCTGAAGAAGTAGCATGTTCTCTGTTGCTCCCAAAGTTGACAGAAACAAAAGTCCATTACAAACTTTCTTTTCATACAGGAGCTTTTACAATATATACTGAAAACATGTTACCTGGGAACATTGTATGTGGAACTAACACAAAAGACAGATTTTTTCTCTTACAACTATTATTATGAAGGTACTAGTCATGACTGGATAATGAAAAACGAGTCGACCTTTTTATTTAAATATAACAGACTACCCATGAGTGCTCTAGTATAATCAGTCATCACCACACTCCCAGCAGCCCGCAAAGACAAGAGTAAAATACAGAAGATATGCTGCGTGAGTTTATGTATGTGATGTGTGTGATAATTCTTGTTTGATTTTTTGAATTTATATTTTGAATTGTAGAAGTTTTAAGCATGCTGGGGAGTTTTGAATACTTTACTGAGTTTGCTGTCTTCTCTGTCTTCTCCTGCTAAGGTGAGCTTTCTTTATACTGTGAATCTAATTATGTATACCTCAAAAAATTGAACGGCATACAGCTCATATAGCAATTAACTCACTTGATTTCATCTAATATCTTGGGATGGCTGAAAGCTAGAAGCTAGTCCCATGGATTCCATTGGTACAGCTAGAGTTTTTATTTTCCAGGAATATAAATCTCTGGGAGACAAACAGTTTGCTGGTGCAAAGTAACTGGCTTCAGAGAATATAGCTCAGCAGAGAACCTAGCCGAAGATTTTTTTCTAGGTGTTCATGCAATGTGAGACCTGCAAACTTAGAGGAGACCAAACAGGGACCACGCTCCAACTCCAATGAGGACACACTGGTACTCAAACGAGTACAAAGTTTAAGTTAGAAGGGATGCTTCTGTGGTAGATCAGCTTCTTTCAAAAGTACAAAAGTGATCTGAACTTTCACAGAAAAGACCACGGTAGGCAGAGAGCACGCCACGCTGCCAAAAATACGTGGTAAATATGACACCACAGTGTAATTAATACATTATTACCATCACTGATGTGGAGCCCATGTTTCTACCACCACATAAACTCATGCAATCTGTTTCTAATACCACTGAGTAAATTAAAAGAAAAATTTATTTATGCAGCATTAATAGCAATACTTTTGATTTACAAAATACTCATTCTAGAAGCTGCTGAAGATATGAAACTACAGTTTTGTTCATTGTTAATTTCCACACTTCTACTCATTTTGTGGGCTAGTTGTTCATCCCTTATCAAAAAGATACATTAAAAAATAGATATTAGAGGATAAGAAAAAAGAAAGGTTACTAAAAAGAATATGACTTCTTAACATAGAATATGATGTAACTGTATTTCTTATGGTCACCAGCAAACTTTATTTTTTAGTAATTCCTTCTAAAGATATATGAAATACAGACTGACTGTGTTTAGCTCAGGACTGCAACCAAAAACCCCTACAGATAAGACACCTTGACAAAGTGGAAGGACTTCTAAAACAAACAGTGACTGCAGGATCAGGCCTAAACAAGATACGAGGATTGCATTATTAATTTTAACATTATTGCATATAATCAAAAAGAAACTGTATTTATTAACAACAAAAAAAAAAGCTCCAAACGCTACTAAAGCATAAAAACTCTGGAAAATATTTGCCATTATTATAAGAACAGGAATAAGTTCTGTGAAAGAATCCTTCCTTTCTGAGGCCATTCTGGTTTATGGACTGAGTTAAGAGACCGGTGCTTGTCTTCAGACTATGTCATTCCACTACCCAAGACGTCACACTTTCAGAGGCAATTCTGCTAATGTGAAATTTCGAGAAGGGAGAATAGGTGGCTAGGAGGGAATAAGAGCGCAGGGAGAGAACTCACACAGCAGAGGAAAGGTTTAGATCAAGAGGAAGTTATATATTCTAAATTAATTATCCAAGCTTTTTTCTTGGTCAAACGTTTACAGAGTTATACTGGCAGTTCCACTATTCAGGGCATAATTCCAGCACTGCGCTAGTGAAATGTGTGATGAAGCTTATTAATTTTTCTGAAACAAACTGCTCCTAATAGGCTCTAGCTGTCAGAATTTCCCATGCTTCCTCTGAAAGTGTTTTAATTTCATATTCACAAAACTTCTCCCACTTTAGCAAGTGAAGCACAAAAATTTCAGTCCACTTAAAACTCAATGCAGGAATCTGGAAGGCCCAAGAGAAAGAATTTTGCACCTCTTTTTTCAGAGCACAAAATCTTTAAAATGTGTAAATAAAGCACCAATTAGGTTACCATTCTAGAGGATAATGAGAAGTGCCCATCAAATATGCTACATTCTTAAAATGTTTTGATTTAGCAGGCTAAATTCAAAACACAGTAGTAGCTTCCAGAGTAAAACCTGATTACACTCACATGTCACATTCATAAAAAAGCAACCAAAAGAAAAAAAAAAAAAAAACAAACAAAAAAAAGGAATTACACTCCCCCCCTCAACACCCACCCTCCCCCCCAAACCATAAAGCTCTAATTGGAAAGCTTCCATCATCTGAGTACTTGCTTCCTGACATACATGAAATGATCAGTGGGGAAAGCAGGGTCAATCGAGACAGACTGAGAGTGAAATTAAAATAATAAAATGTCTAAACATTTAACTGCAAATAGGAAATCTTTATACCCACCCACACCCTATTCTGTAGCATAAAACTAAGGCAACAATTATTCATATACCTCCAAGTAATTTGCAGGCTCCATACAAAAATCTCATTTAAAATAAGAAATTGCTATTTCTGCACATTTATTCTCCCCAAATGCTGGCTAATTGCTGCAATGGCCATTATAAAGAATAATTTTCGCTTAGTGAAAAAAAAAAAAAAAAAGGAATGAAGAGAACATTTTCTGGTTTTGTTCCTCTGCGGAGGCTCTATTCAGCGAATCCTGAATGCACAGCGTTTCACTGCTACATTTATTATGCTGAGAGGTCAAGTATTACACAGCATCTTGTATTACGCTTTGCATGCTAAGTATTTCACTTCACAAATTGACCCTTCGGTGTACTTACTACATAATGCTCTAAAAACCCAGCTAAAACGCAGGACAATTAGCAATACTTTGGCTCCCGCTTAACAATGGGGACACCAATGTAGGTGATTGCATTTACAGTGTTGCTTTCTTCGCAAAACATTTTTGACACATTAAAGGTACTTTGGAATTGTGCAGTACCAGTCGCCTCTCTCCTGAATGGCTTTTCCAGCGCGCACCGAGAGAAACAGTCACCGTAGTTTAGGGCTTAATTGAAAAGAATTCAGCCACGGCCCTATGAAGCACCAATTAGAGGGATATTATATCATAAAAAGCAGTAATATCCATTTTCAGGCTTGTGCGCCAGCCAATACAAAGTAGGGCACGGCTTAAAAAGGGACGGAGCGGCAAACTTTCCGCGGAGCGGGATGCTTTGGAGGAAGGTGGCGCCCGGCGCGCCGGACGCGGGGGCGCGCAGCTCCGGCGGCGCGCACGGGAAACCTCCCGGGCCGCGGAGGATGAAAACAACCGAAGCTGTCGGGATTTTTATTTTTTATATATATTTTTTTAAGCTATTATTATTTATAACTGTAATCGTGGGAACAAACAGAACCCTCCATTAGCGCCGGCGGCTCGGCGCGTTCCCGCGCCTCCCCCCTTTCCCCCCCAACAATTCCCCAGAGCGGCAATTTCTTTGGATTCATTGTGAACGAAAAAAAAAAAACAAACAAAACAACAAACATAAACTTATCGGCCCCGAAAATTTTTGGATTCCGCCCGTTCCAGCTGCTAATAAAGTGACATTAATGGTTCGGCCCGGTGAAGGGTCTCCTCACCGCCTTTAAGGCGGCTTTCGAGGGCCGGCGGGGAAGCCGACGCCGTCCCGCTTCCCCCCGCCCGGCACCACCGCCCCGGTTAAAACGCCGCGCTGGTCGAAAACATTCTTTAATTTATTTCAACTAGGAGGAAACGGAAAGGGCAGAAGGGGAGGGCGGGAAGCCGTGAAGCCCGGTGCGGTGGCCCGGCCGCGGTGCTACCGCCTCCCCGCTGCTGCCACCGGGCCTCCCTGCCCTGCGCCCGACAGGCGCCATTCTGCTGGCTGAGGAAGGGCTGCCGTTTTAGTGCCCTGCACGGGTGGGCATTCCCTTGCCTCAGTCAGGTCAAGGGCCTCCCGGCTGCCATTGTCCTGCCTTGGGCACGGCAGCAACACGCAGCGGCCATTTTACTACCTGAGGAGAGGGTGGCTGCCTCCTGGCACCACTGCCCAGCCGTGGGCAGGGCAGCACCTCACAGCAGCCATGTTACTACCTCAGGCAGGGCGGGTGCCTCCGGGGCGCCGTTCCCCAGCTTCAGACACGGGAGCACCTCACAGCGGCCATTTTGCTACCTCAGGAAAGAGCAACTGCCTTTGGGGTGCCATTGCCCAGCCTTTGGCAGGACGAGGGACACGTGTAGAGATGCCAACCACAGGGTCCATCTTTGAGCTGATTAAGCAACAGGAGTCCCAAACTTTCTGTGTCCTGCCCAAGAAAGAGTCCCCTCCCAACATTTCCTCATCACCTACCTAATGGTGATGCTCTTTGCAGTCAGGGTGAGCCCTTTGTGGGGCCTTGTACCACAGTCCAGGGCCGGGAGAGAGCGCTGGAGGAGACCAAAGGCAGTTTTAGGCAAGTCCCCAGGACAGACTGGCTTTTCGCCTGAGCTGCTGGAAGGATGTGGGCTGTCATAGGAGCTTCCCTTCGTTCAGCCCCGTCCCACTCCTCTGCGCCTGGAGGTGCCAGGAGAGCATCGTCGGGGCCAGCCGTACACAGGGCTTGCTTTTGGCCTGTGAGAAGGGCACGTTGTTACTGTAGCTAACCTGAACAGACCATTTCTAAGGTTTACCAGAGTATTTCTAACATGTAAATCTCTTTGTGTTTGATAAAATTTAAAATTAGGGGAAAGAGAAAACTCAGGTGTAACAGGATTAAACTCCCTTTATGCACCAGGCAGCGTGGTTTTGACTGGGGCATGCAGCATGTCCCCCACCTGCTTTTCAGCCCATGGTCACAGTAACCTGCTCTTGGCTCCTTCACAGCCAGCAATGAAAGGGTGAAGTCCAACGTCAACACAACTGGTGGAGAGATTTTCACTGTGGCTTCCTGAAGGCATGGTGAATGGGTACCTCAGGCTGTGTCCCTGTGAAAATACTTGCCCTCAAGAGGAACAACAAAGGCAGTGTGTAAAGGAGGACAGCACAGAGTTACAACACATCTGATGTCTCTTCTGTCGGCTTTTCTCAATCCACATACTCTCTTCCTTGAAGCTGGCACCAGGTCTTTAGCACTGTCCTGGCAACACAAGTGGTGCTAGGATCATTGTATACAAGGAGGTAAGTGATGTGGAGGGAGGGGACTGCTGGGGGCAGGGAGCTGTTGGATGGGTGTACAGTCTGGGGGACTCTATCCCCCTGCAATCCCAGCTCTGTTACACGCACTTCATGTGCTTAAGATGATAAGTGTAAATGACAAAGCAGAATTTTTCCCCTGAAGTGAACTGATAAAATAGCACATTTCAATGGAATATGGTTCCATCAGAGCTCCTCTGTCTTGCTCTCGAGACAGTCTTCATGCATAAAGCGCTGTTGTTTGTGAAGAGGAAGAGCTTTGAGGGCTGATAGCAGCTGTAAACTCTAGAGTGGCCCTGCTTTAGCAAGTGCAAAGTCACATGTTTTCCTCTACTGAGGGCTTTTCGGAACTGCACATAGCAGTGAGTCATGCTTTTCTGCCATACTTAAATTTGTGACAGCTCACTTCAGATCAGACAGCTTAATCTCATGAATGGCCGGTGGTTCAACTTTGGCAGTGCCAGTGGTGTCTGATGGCAAACTTTTCAGGACCTGTGCATAGCCCTACCTGTCTTGATGCTAAATTAAATATTTTGAACAAGCTATAAACAAACATAAGGAACCAAACCTGGTTGGGTGTCCTTCGTCTGTGGGCAAATGGTATTAGGTGATGATGCTGGGAAGCAGTGTGTGATGATGGTTTTCATACTCCACTTAATTAGAAATTAATTAGAAATTAGGGACATTCACCATGGTCACAGACTGCAGCTGGTTTTGCTCATTCTTCTCAGTGTAGCGTTAGACTGTTCCAAGTGCACAGCAGTTACGTGTTTCAGCAGCCAAAGCAGTGGAAACCTGCTCTGCTGCACATGCAGGAGTAACCAAATGTGCAGCAGTCTGGGCTTTAAGTCTGAGGGTTTTATGTATGGTACAAAGCACATACTTGCAGGGAGCTACTGCAAGACTCTTGTTGGGAAGCCTATGTGACATGCAGTGATTCAGTGTGGTTATAAAATGTGATGTAACGGACATTAACCAAAACATATTTTTCATATACCTTCCAGAGAAAAACATTTTTCTATACATCAGTTAATGCGATCACGTAGCTGATGAGATGTGGCTGGTCTTGATGGAAATAAGTATTTGATACTACATCAATATACCTATATCGCTCTGGTGTGGCATACATCTCATTGCACCTTGTCTGTACTTTTGGATCCCTGGTTTTAAAGCAACAGTTAACCTTTATCCTAAGAAAGAGAAGAATTACTTAAATATCGGTAAAGGTTGGTTTGCACCAAGCTAGTGACATCAGTTGGCAATAGCCACAACATGGTGTTGAATGGATAAACTCCTTAGCAACACAACACTTGACAGAATGATGCACATGCTGATAAGTCCATTGAAAATTACAGGCTAGTTGTACCGTAGAGCATGAGGAAACCATGCTGAAATATTTTTGAGACACTATTTTTATGCCTGCCATGTTAGAATTGAATTTTAATGGGCATGCAAGATAGATGTATGCTGAATGTTATGTAGATTTATCTTTCCTTAACCATTATGTTAATCCCAAACCAAACAAACTAAAGACACAAAAAGAGGAGGACAAAAATACCCAATAGGGAAATTCTAAGAAGGAACAAGCTTGCAACAATCAGCAAACGCGAAGAAAAAGAGAATTAAGTATCATTGTACAATCAATCAAACTTCTGTATTAAGTCTATATTGTTGGTTGCTAAGTTTGCAATTTTTATTTATAAAGTATTTCAATTACTTATAAAGACTTAAACAGCTAATCAGTTAGAACTGACATACATTTTGGCTAAATACCTATAATTACAGTTTTTTCATACCTGAGCCCCTGTTACTGATGTTGTGTAACAAGCAGTCCTGATTGCTGACATCAGCCCACTTAATGTTCCTGCATTTATGTGATAATTAGATAAAATCAAATAAAGACTTTCTAGTAACTTCATAAAATACAGTAAATACATTTACTGAGATTAGTGTAGATCTAAAATAATATTTATGGTTTCATCTTTTTCTGACAGCAAAAAGAAGCATGAAAATACATGTTGTATTTTCAACATTTTCAGCATTTCCTAGCTACAAGTGTTGTAGCTAGGAAACTTTACTTTTTAAAAGTATGTTTTCCAGTGTAACAGCATACAGGTCTGTGATGTGTGCAGTGAGATTTGTAGAGATAGTATCTTTGATTACTCCCACTATTGAGAAAAAAGCAATCAATTCAAGGCTTTGTGCTTGGAAGCTCTCTGTTTTTGCCAGCTCCATCAACTCTCACTTACACCCTTACACCACCACTGCTACAACATGGACATTATATGTTTGTATTGACCTAGAATATACAGAGAACCAAACTAAGGTGCCTTTGTAAATGAACATGTGGAAATGATGGTCGATTTGAAAATGAATCTTCAAAAATTTTTTAGAATATCAGCTTATTCAGAAGATGCTTCAGATGTGTGAGGTTAGAATAGCTGACAAAAAGAACCTTCAGTCATTCTACATAAGGCATAACTGAGTTGCAGATTTGGATTGAGTTGTAGATCTTTCTAGTTAAACTGAAAACCTCAAAGCATCAGTTATTCAGTACATGCTACAAGTAAAGTGTGTGGGTAGTGTACACATCGCAGAACATCACTTTTAACGTTAGAGTGATAAAAACAGCTTTGTTGACTCCAAGGTGAAATTCATTGTAGAGAAGAGGGTCTGCGAAGTGCATTTTTTCCGACACTAAGCTGGCAGTCTGGATGTACAGGGGACGTGAGCAAAGTGACCGCTCTGCAGCAGTCACTCCATGCCCATTGGAAGACAGAGGGGAGGGTGCTCTCTCCCAGGGTTGGCTAAGTGCACCCAAGGTGACCACCAATTCCAGGAACAGTCAGTAGTGGCTTGTATTTTCTCCTTACGTCTGTAGGCTAGAGGAGATTAGCCCTGCAGCCTGTCAGGCTGTGTACAAACAGGCAGTCGAATTACAGTCCTCAAAGCTTTCTGCTCTCCCCTGTTCAAATCTTTATTTCACTGACTGTCATTCAGTCCTACTAAAGCTCATCCCACCAGACACTCCGTGATTGGGTCCAAGCCTTTTGGATCAGTTTGCTCTTAAGCTTCCCTTAGTCTGAGTAAGCTGCAGCACTGCTTCTTTCCCTGACATCTCTGACACGTATCCTAGGCATCTGCTTTCCATCTTTAATCCCTTTACAAAAATGGGTTCCTGCTGGCCACCTGCCGTAAGCCTGCAAGAGCAGCTTTGGCTTACCAGGCTTCTCATTAAAGTGAGTACCCCAAGCTCCAACTTTCCAGGCTCTGGTTTATCATTTCCTGGGCATATGTAACAGTTAAAGTAAGACAACACAAAGTTTGTGAAGATTTCAAAATCAGTCACTCTATACCTGGACTAATACAGCTGTGGACAAAATAACAAACCTTTACAGGTGTTTTCTTCACCTCATCAGTCTTGTATGTATGTCCTCCGCATTCAGGTGAGAGTACCTCTGCAGAAATCTTTGCTTTCTCTCTCCTGCTCTCATAAGCTTTTACCTGAATCATAGAATTTCTCTTCTGTATATCGATTTTCTTTTTTCTTCAGCTGATCCTGCAGTTAAACAAAACCATTCTGCTCTGGAAGTATGCCCATCTGTTCTGCCCCAGCATTCTTTGTCTGCGGGCAAGTTACCTTTGAGTGACCCTGCAGCCTTTCAAACTGTGTAGTTTAAAAGTAGTCCTGTTAGCTCCTGTCCTCTTTCCAAATCCTTCAGAAAGGTTGGAAACAAATGGTTTCATCCGGGGTATGGCCATTTCATTGCTTCAAAATTACTTCTGATTGTTTCTCATCAGGTAGATACATGGCAGAGCCATGATGAAAAATAGCCAATTTTGCAGCCTTTAAGACAAAGCAATGGCATAGCAGTTTAATAAAATCAACGAGAATTTATACATTTTGTACAGATTCTGAATATTGTCACATGGGCATTTCCACATCTTACGATTTTACCAGGAAATTCTTAATATTTATGTTTGCCCAAAAATTCTGGTTTTTGGAATCATGTGGCTACATGAAAATACCAGCTTTCATTTTTTCAGAAAATGTAACCAGAGAATGGCTGCGTTGGATCAGATCTTGCTAATCCAGGACACAGTGTCTGACAATGTTCAATAGGAAACTCTCAGAATCTAATAGATAGGGGAAGTACAACATGGTACTACTGTGGTGTCACTCCCACATCTAAGCAATCAATGGTTTAATGATTTTTCTGAGCAGAAAGTTGCACTGAGGTCATGTTGTGACTAGTAACCATATGAAGAGTTTCCTTCCATAAATTTGTCTAGGATTTTTTTTAACACTTTAGTAGTCCTGGCCCCACAAAATCCTGCATCGATGAATTCCACAATAAGATTATGCAGCATTTCTTGATGTTACTTTTAAACCTGCTGCTTCATCCTTTCACTGGATGCCCTATAGTTCTTCCTTATTCACCTTCTTCATGTCATTTACAGGTCTTGGTTTCCAAGCGGTTTCCAAGTCTTAATATATTAAACTGAGACTCAGTAAGAAACTGTGTTATCCTTCTGATAATTCTGAGGTGGGTTTGAGTTTTTTTCTGAATCTGTTGTAGCCTTGCTATATTCCTTTGTGGTGGGTTCATTGTAGGGCTATTATTTAATATGTGGCTGCAGTATGGACTCATTTGTTGACATGGAGATACTTTCTGTTTTCTTCTCTGTCCCCTCCAGTAATTCTTACCACGTATCACATGTGTCATTACTGACCAATGAGCCGATATTTTCAGAGGACTATACAAAAACACTGCCAAGACCTCCTTCCTGCACAGCTGGTTAATTTAGAACCCATCTTTGTGTATGTAGAACTCTATGTAAGGGGATTGGTTTTCTTCAGATCTGTTATTTTGCATACATCAACATCAGGTTCATCAGCCATTTTAGTGGCCACTTACTAAATGTCTTGAGATCTTTCTGCAACTCTCCATAATCAGCTTTAGTTGAAGAGCTTGAATATCAGCAAGTCTTCCTTTTTTCATAGCACTCCCTTTTTTCTCATCATTTATGAGTATTCTGGACAGATAACTAGGGTGTACTGGTAACTTCCATATTTTTCATCAACAAGGTAAAAGCTAGACATTTATTCCTCTCCTTTAAGCAGTGAAACTACCCTCTTATGCCAGAACAGCAGAGTCTTTGGTGAAGAACCTTATCAATTTTATTTTTTTTTAAATCTGCTGTACACTGTGTAACCAATATGTGAACATTGATTTTTTTTTTTTTTTTCAAAGTAATCCTGGAGTTACTAACTGCTGT
>VYZM01004958.1:353554-368676 GCA_013398915.1 Dromas ardeola
CAAAAGCTCAAATTTAGTAAATGCATAAACAAGATCCTACACATACATTATAAATTGTTATTTTAAAGCCTGTTTTGTAACTTTTCAATGACTGGTGTTGGCAATGCAACTAATTGCATGTAATTGGTAGTACTTTAGTATTTATTTCCCTTCCCATTCTGTATGGCTTTTATTATGCATGGCTACTTGTAGTTAGGGAGGAGGTGCCTCACTGAAAATCCATTTCACTGAAATAAACCCCAAGATTTACTCTGAAATTGAAGGGGATTTCCGAAGTTCCTGGGTTTTGCATTAGTCCGGTGCAGAAGGCAGAGTATCAGGCACTGTAAGCCAAAGCTACTTTTCCTATGCAAAGAATTGAATGGTGTGGAATGCTATCATTAATAGGCACTCGTAGTATTGAAGATAAATGTAGAGAGGAAAACTGTAAGCGTACTTATAAATATAGAAGCCTTAACTATACCATTAATCTACAGTCACTACAGTCACCAAAAGAGGACAGCATTGAATCAGAGGATTTGGAGTTACTGTTCTTCCAGAAGCAGCAGGCGATATAGCTGCTAACCATGTGAGGACTTGGACCTTCCGGCAAGAGATCCTCTCTGTGTCCATATGCTGCTCCAGGTTTCCCATATGTAATGTGTGATACCAAATGAGATGGACAGAAATAACCAGGAAAATGCAAGGACTGAGATGGTCTCAATTACTCATACTGAGTCACCAATGGGAGTAGTCTATGTACCATGGCCTCATTAGCCATTGAGTCCTGCTTATGGAAATACTGATCCTGACATTATTTTAGTAAGTGGAGGTGCAGAAATGTCATAAGATCTATAGCATATATCTCTTAGAGACAATCCTGAAATTGGGAATATAAAGAATATGAGTTTGCTTTCTTAGTGTTTGTGCCTTCCCTGCTATTGCTTTTGTATCAGAATTTAAAATATCAATATCTATACTTCACTGCAGCTTGCTACTTTGATAGAGAAATGTACTTGACTCCCTACAGTTATTGCAATTGGAGGGGGATCTGATTAGGATGCTTTTCCTAATTAAGTGATATCACCTAAAGTGAGTTTCCCTACCATTGTCTCACTGCAGTGTAAAAATAACAACAGAGAAGAATCATTTGGTTATTTTATTTTCCTGATTAAAATGTCTTTACTCATTCATATTTTACAGGGTAAAATTCTGTCTTAATGAAAGACTGAGGGTCAGTTTTCTAACACAGCTAATTGTGTGTCCTCATATCCCAATCACAGTTAGGGCTCAATTTCGTTGAATTCAGCAGCAGCACATCTCAGTAGATCCATACCTGAGGAGAAAGCCCAGGGTGGATATTCAGCCACCAGAGATCAAACAGAGGGTCCTTCAGAGGGTTTTTTGTCCGCAGTCAAGTCTGGGAGAAAGCTAGGTATCATTCCCTCCCAATCAGTGGGTCTTCACAGTGCGCCTGAATTTCTTTGACTTCAGCTGATTCCATAAGATCTGTGTATTTCAGATTCAATTTTTATGTTTCTGCTTTGACAATAAACCACTCTCTCCCCAGGGGGAAACAGTTCTCTAGAGTTTTCTCCCCTTCTGTGCTCTTTTTAAAGGTCCAGCTGAGCCCATATTTGAACAAAATTCTGCTCTCCTAACCAATGCAGGTAGTTCTGTTGAATTGATTGGCTAAATAAAGAGAGGTTGGAGCATCTTTCCATATGTCTCCCGTTATTAAATACAAATAAGATAGATGAGTTCTGTATTTTATCAGCACTCTCTCTTTTGTTCCCCATCTTATTTAGGGTATCTGTTCATGAAGTTGCATAAGAAATCTTTTTAAGATCCTAAAAGTTAAAAAAAGGCGAGGTCTTAAAAGAGATGTTTCCACCAGGAAGAGAAACAGTTTGCTATGGCAAAAGAGCTGTTTTATTTAAGAAAAAGTTGAAAGTTAAATATATTCCTTTCTCTTTTTAATTAAAGAATTGCAGGCACGGCTGTTGGCTCCAAGTCCTGCAGTTCTTACAGCCAGATACCATATTTGTGTAAATCTTGCCCAAAACAACTTCAGGACTTCAAGATCAGGCCCAGTTAGATGGATTTTCTAAATAGATTATTGCACGATGTTCATTCATTTATTGTTTGTTTGTTTACTTGTAACACTGAAATTTACATTGCTTCGGTTTCTTCTGATAATTGTATGCAGCACAGTTTAAAAAGCAATTTCCTTTATACTATTATAAAAGTTGAAGCAGGATTTGATATGGCTCATTCATTTCATTCTGACTAGTTGCACTCTGTGTAGAATATTGCATCCCTGCGCTGCTGTCTTCTGTGCCTTTGTGCCTGCATGCTTAGCCATTAATGGAAAAATAGACTTTCCAGCAGTTCTGAGTTTTCTTTCTTCTGCTTCCTTTCCCAGTTCTGTTTTTTTTATTGATTCTATTACAATAAGTAAGTAACACACAAAAGAAAAGATTAGGGCAGAAAGGTTTCCCCAGTCCATCAATAAATTTCCTAGGCTTCATTAGCTGTAATTTCTTGAAAAGACTGAGAGTTACATTACATTATGTAAATAAAATGTATAATCCAAGGGATCAGCTCTTTCACATTCAATAATGCGTACCAAAAATAATTCAGCTGAAGCCAGTGGCTTAAAATTTGTACGAGAGAGCAGAAAACCAGGCTGGTGTATAAAATGGTAAATTCTTGTCACTTCTGCTTAAGCAAAAATCTAGAGAAAGACAGCTGTGAGAGTTTTGTCCAAATAAGAATTTTGATCCTCAGCCAAGGAGCATGAAGAAGACCAGAATTAAGTACCAGTATTTTCTAGATAGAAGTGTTTGATAGACTGCTCTGTGCTTGTGATTTTTTTTTCTTCAAATGTTTTTCTTTTCATTTGTACACACTGCACCAGATTCTCTCCTCATTAGCAGAAGACAGTTTTGCCTGTTGAAAATGATGACAAATGCTGTGATTGAAACTTGTTTAAAAAATTGCTCATACGGTATATCCTCTTGAGCCAAAGTCTAATCCCAACTTTCCAGAACTTCACATCATTCCCTTTACAACTTTGTCTGCCCAAAGGATTAAAATATTTTTACCTAAACCATTTGACCTTTCCCTGAGATATATTTGCTTTCAGAAACAATGAGTTCAGAAACAATTCCGTGACTACTTTAATTTTCAAAGTCGGCATTATAGCACAGACATTGTATTTACTAAAATATGGTGTCAGCAATGTAATTTTTCATTAACCACTTTTCATAAAATTGCCCTCAGTGTTAAGAACATTGGGGTCTTTACAAGCAAGCAGTGTCACATTCACAAATGTTTAATTGAAATATGAACATGAATGGCACAATTGTCCTGCTGGTCAGTTTTGAATATCTCCTGTAATAGGAGCATTAAAGAATTTGAAGGCATATGTTTTATTGTAGTAGTAGTTTATTTAATACAAATGAAATTTCACAGGGGCTAAAGAGCAGACTTTGAAAATGTGTTTAATTCTGCTTTCAATTTTTGTTGCAAGGGGTTTTGAGTTGAGTTTGGGGCTTTTTTGTGGTTTTTTTTTTGTTGTTTTTTTTTTTCCAAAAACGAATAAACTAATGGTACAAGGTAGTTGCCTCTTAAAGTAGGAGTCCTTACACTCCCCCCTCCTAATTAATCCCATCCCCAAATCCCATTCACTTTTGCAATAAAGGTGGCCCCTCTTTGGTTGGGTCTGGTACATTTACAACTGAGGGGCAGAAAATGTCTCAGTACTACTTTTTTGTTGTTACAACGTGAAGAGCAACAAACAGTGAACAAATAATAAATAATGTCTGAGGAAAATATGCTGCCAGGATTCAGAAAGTTCACAAGAAAGCTGTTCTGCTCAGTGTTGCTTTTTAGACAAAAGATTTTTTTGTCTTTTGCATTCTTTAATATATATCCTCGTTTACAAACAAGCATCTGAGCTTGGAAGCACTGCCTCTGACCTAAAAAACACCATGTATTTATAAATATGTACACAGTGAATAAAAAATCCCAAATTTTAAAATAATACCTTTTAAAGCAAATACTATATTCTGATGTATTTACTAATACCAATCCACAGATGAGCTTTGGTGTTCTTCACAAAAGTTAAGTTGCAGCTACTTCTTTGGAAAGAAAGCATTTTAGACAGTTCATCTCAGCTGTTAGGTAAAATGGGAAGCTGTTTAGTGCCTTTCTGAGACTGTAAAATATAGTAAATTTTACATGCCTGTTTGAAATGCATGACGCAAAGAGTCTTAAGCTTTTAAATACATATATTGCACAATCAAAATTATATTAAATAAATAAAATGCACTAAATATGATGCTTCTCCATGGCAAGTCACTGGCCTTATACAAGTAAACTCCGCAGCCTCCTCTGGGACAGAACATTAGTTGAATAGTTGCAATAAGAAGAGAGAATCAGATGCTATTTAAAGGCATTAAGCAAAGTGTAGATGATTAATACAGGTAACTCAGCTGTGCATTCAGTTAATAAGGAAATAATTATTATAATGTAGCACTTCATTATTTGTAATGCATTAAATGGAGATTTTTATATGATGCCTTTACAGAGCAGACAGTTCTCTTGCGTAACAGATAACTAAAGTACCCAAAAATTACAATAAATGCAGAAAGGCTGAAAGATCTTTTAAAAAGCAATATGTATGATTTGATGATTAAGAATAGATATTAACCCCCCCAAATGCTAAGCAAATAGGATTACACACCACACTGTTCAGTGGTTTAATCTCTGTTTTTATGGAAATCATTTAAAATCTCTTCTCTCATGCGGGAAAGACTGTCTGAAATACCTCCATATTTTGAATGACTAAGCTATGTATTTTCTAGTTATTTTCTTCATGCAGAGTGTGGGAAATGTTTATTCTGAAGCCCAGATGAAGCACCAATGTGAGAAATGTTGTAAAGCATCTCATGTTGACTGGAGCTAATTAACTGCGATGCTCCAGTGTTGTTCTCAGTTTTAAGCAGGAACACACAGCACAATACCTTTTATTTTGCTGTTCAATAGATTTTTGCTTAAAAACAGATGAATTCAATATCCTTACAATGTTAACCCTTTTTTCCTTAAAATGTTCTTAGTAGATATACTAGAAATATTTCCAATGGCATGTTGCTTTTTATGTTTTAAAATTAAGCATAATTTGATAAACTTGCTCTACTATTGTGCCCTTATACATGTACATGAGAAAGATACTACGTTGTGATTGCATTTCCGAATCAGAGCTACATTTTTTAAGATACGTACACAAAGAAAACAAGCGCAGACATAGAAAAAACTGAAAGAAAATCAGTGATTTATTTCCCCTTCTTCTCTCATATAGAAGCTAACCTTGAATCAGAAGTAAATGCTGTTATCCTGTACATCTTACATTTCCTTCTGTATATCTGTGGAGATACATACATTCAGGGTGTTAGAAGCTGGAATACTAAAAAGCCGTTTCAGTGCTGTAGAAGCAGGCATTTTGTTATTGTGCAGATCAGATTGTTTTAATATTGAAGATGTGTGAAATGATTTGCCTTTAGTTGGTGCCACTGAAATTTCAATATCTAGAGAAAGTTCAGTGCAGTGAATATTGAAAAGAAACCAGCACTTTTAAATAATTTGATTAAAAACATCTCGTATTTCCCATTGGCTACACACACACACACAAAAAAAAAAGAATCTCTGTAATTTTTCATCTGACTAACTGCAAAATTACCTATCACCTCTTCACTCCATTTTCCAAATCCTTTATCCTTGTTTCAAAAGTGCCGTTTTATTTTTGCCACAAAGTTTCTTCATTCCTGCCTGTACTGACTCATAAGAAGCAGAATCAGAACAAGAAATTAATCTAAAACCAGAGGGTCTGAAAGGAGTCATCTAAAGATTTTAAATTTGGGAACAGTTCAGCTCTCCATTCCGTAGGAGCCTGTCCCCTGTCTGCAATGGGAGCTCTATCCGAGTCGGAATCATCGCCTCTTGAGGCCGTATCTTGTGATGAGTCTGCGCTCACCACTCTCCCTGCCCCTCTGGGGCATTGGATTCTCCTGATGCTGAGGAGGGCTACTGGGACCGGAGGGAAAGACGGTTGGCTAAAACACGCGAAAACATACTCAAGAGTGAAGGCTGTCAGCTGTTGGACTGTGGAAGAAATCAATCCCCGCCGAAATGCTATGTATATTTTATGCTGACAGTAGGTAGGACCTAGCTGCTCCCCCCAGCCTTTCTCTCCATCCCCTGTTATGCCCTTCAGGCAACCATGACATATTCTCGGACCCCTATGAAATCACACTTCTATAAAGTGGAATTGGAGCTGAGAGGCCTCTTCAGGCTGGGGGTCAGTGAGAGCATACTACATCTTTTGTTTCTGTTACGCTGCTCCTGCTGCTTATAGGGATTTGAGAGCAAAGAGAGGAAGGAGAGACTTGTGACTGAGATGTTAGCTGCAGGGTTTGGCAGGCTGCTTTCTCATTCCCTGTCGTGCTACAGACTTCCAGAAGAGCCTTGAGCTTGTTTCTTCATCTCCCTCTAACTCTGTTTTCTCGTTAAGATCTATCCTTTTTCTCCCTTTTTTTCCTCTGGTTGAGGCTGGGGCTGTTTCTGAGGTTTAGGCACCACAGTGAGATGATTAAGCTTTGTTTTATGTTTGCATCATCATCACCTTTGCACCAGAAAGTAGGAAACATCGCAGGTCCTATGTGGGACAACGATCATCCATGGAGAAAGCAGAAATTCATTCCAGTTCTGCTCACAGTCAGTTTTTTAGTTTTTTCAGTCCACAGAAGAATACGCAGTGAAATCCCACCTTGTGGAAGGTTTCCACAGGGGTTAAGAGGAGAATAGAGACTGCTTGTAATAAAAAAGTATCCAATCACCTGTTTACATTAAAAGCCTTTCTATGGCATTAAATATTCAGAAAGAAGAATTCTACGGCACAACCTGTATATTCCAGTTCTTCTGTATCTTCCTGCCTTCTCTCTATTTTCTCTGGCTTTTTATGCTTTTCCTTTGTTTTTGCATCTTACTCTATCTCTGCAGCCATTTGAGTTCCCATTACCACCACCTGCATTTTTTTTTTCCATGCTGTCTCCTTCCTCTCATTATCTGCTAAGGTTTTGACAACAAAGTAGCTAAAATTGAAATGATCTCTGCAATGGGAAAAGAAGGTGTGCTCGGTTTCATGTTTTCTGAAGGCATTGAATAAAGCTTGTTATATTTATACTTGGCTGACTGAGAGTTGGAGGCATTTGAAAAATGTGACTGTGACTCCTGTACAGTCTGAATATATCAGCTGGGTCATTGAGATGTATTATATAGCCCATATCTCTAACATCTCAGGTCTCTAAATCATGGGGGGGGGGTTTATTAACTTGGGTCTAGTAATGCTCTGCCTTGGAGGCAGGTCACACCTTTTCCATAGAAAGTACCACGTGGCTCTCTTCTAGAAGTGCCCTTTTTGGAAGTGTTGTTGTGTAGCAAAGACATCCAAAAGCAGCCTTCAAATATTATGTCAATAATATTGTTCTGGATGTGAAACTAGAATTGAATAAGAAAAGGTAGTCTGATTCTTAGCATAAAAGGCTAAAGTGAAAACCATGTTTCAGATTAATTGGGATTTCTCCTTTCCCTGACTGTATTGGGTCTGAAGAACACCTTTTATTGGTGGTGTTAAAAGCTCATTGCAGCAGCCTGTTAAGGTAGAATTTTCAGCCCCAGTTAGCTCCTGGCACACCATCATGAACTGCCAGCAGAGCTGACTCCTATGCCTTCTCCCTCCCTCTCTCCCTGCAGAAGTGGTTAGATTGAAAACTACATACAAGGTATGTAGGGACAGCTACAGCAGTGTATTAATTCCAGCAATAAGCGTGTGGGCTAAGCTCCCTGGAGGTCCCTCCCTCTTGGGTCACATACCCAAAGAACCCAGGCTAACTGTAGCTTGGATAGAGACTATGAAAGACGAGCTGCCTTGTGTTTCCATCATGTGTTTGCTTTCTCCAGGTAGACCTAGACCATCAAGGAACTTGTCTGAGGACTGAGTACAGGAGCCCTGTAACAGCTGATTATACCAGGCAATATGGATTTTTTAAATATTTTTTTTGTGTATGTGGACTCTTCAGTGGCAATTAGGGTTTCAGTACTTTCATGTGCCTGTGTGATAGCAGGTTTGGGTTGTTTTGCTGAGAAACCCATGTTTGGTTCTTGGATTGGAAAGGCCCCAGGATTTCACATGCTATGAAATACAGGTGGCTGGTAATGATGGACTTGTCAATAAAACACACTGAGGTGAGAAAGTAATGCTTCTCCCTGGAAAGGGAGGTGGCTGGGAATTGATTCACTAGCTGGTTGACCCTACACATGTGATGGATGACACAGTAAGTATAGAGAAGCAGTGTCCCCATGTATATTGAGCATTAACATAGGGACAGAAGTATTTTTCTTCAACTGAAACATTTGTTTCTATTCACTGTTTCAGAGTTTTCTGAGGGTAAAAGCTTTGCAAACTTCTCTCTCTATGGAATTCAAGTTGGGTATAGCATAAGTGCAGATCTCAGGTTATCAGTGTTAACTTTGTAATTCAGTAGTCAATATTCTTGATCTCCAGTAATATCCTTTATGAACTGGAGAGTACTGGGTCCTTGAAAGGACAAAGAGACTTTGGTCTAGGATTCCTCAGAGTCACAGAAATTGAGACAAGAAGGGGCCGGTGTGTATCTCTTGTCTTACTGCCTGAGCACAGCAGGCCACCATATGTTACCTAGTAATTTCTACATCAGGTTTCTGTCCATGCTCCAGACATACACCTTTGAGTTAAAGTGGTGGAGGATCTATCACACCACTCTTTCGCCTTCACTACTAAAGATTTGCACCTTATTTCAGATGGACTTTGCCTAGCCTGAGCTTTCAGCTGCAAGGTGTCATTATGCTTTTTTTTCTACTAAATTAAAGAGAGATCTAGTATAGGAAATCTTTTCTTAGTTACATGTAGACTGTGACTGTGTCGTCTCAACCTCTTTGTTACTGCCCTGGAAAAACACACTTCATTGATTTCATATACTGGAAAAACCTCTCATATTCCTTGAATAAATATAACTAAAATGTCAGTTCTGGATTGCAGTAGAAATGGAGTGCATAAGAGGGAACAAAATGGAAGGTACTGGTTGTATTTGCCATGAATTAAAAAATAATACATTCCTAAGAGCATCATGTAGGGAGAGAAAGGAGTTTGGATTGTGACACAGACTTTTGTTGCCAGTTGCTATGTGAATTAAACAAGCAGATGTTGATTCTTCACCCTATGAAAAGACTCATAAAATCTTGTGGTTCTTTTTCTTCAGGGTATGTATTAGCTATTCAGGATAACATTTGTCCTGGTCAAAATAGTGATGTATAGCACATGCTCTAAACTGAGATAATAACAGCAACGAGGACATTAGAAATAAGAGCAGGTCTTTGGATCTTACAGCATTGCTTACTGAGTCATCAGGAAGAAGAATGGCTTCTCCAGGTCCCCCCACTTTCTGCAGCCTCTGGAAAAAAGGTTGCGTTAGAAACTGCATGGGAAGGTCATGGTGGGAGTGATTCCACGGTACAAAATATACTGTGAGAAAGGGCAACCCTAACTTTAATACGACACCACAAAGAAAGTTGCTCTATGGAGTCTGCCTGTTCAAGAGCTCAGGAAAGGAAGGACCTTAAACAGCCAAATGTGCATCATGTCATGGATTAGTGGTGTGATTCATTGCTGTAAGATACCCCTGGGAAAGTCCAAGAAGTAATGAAGTTCAGAAAGCTACTACACATGATTCGGAAAGCTCTTTTATGAGACAATTATTCTATACTTACCCACTTTGAGCACCTTGTTTTAGAAGCAGTAGGTAGTACTGTTGTCAGAAGAAAGGGTACAGAGTTATATGAGCTACTGGTCTGATTTGACATTGCTTTTTCTATATAACCTTTTCTCTAAGCCTAACCATTGCTTTATGGATAGTGTTCTAGTATCTGTGAACTTCTGAATACTCACACCCTCCACGTTTCTTTCCTGCACCTGCAGTAGTACCACGATTTTTGTCTGTAATATCCTCATGCGTCCTCGTGGGCCTTACCCCTTCATGAGTGCCTGTTTTTCATTGCTACGGCTCATTTTTCAAAATGAGTGGCAGAAGTTTTTCTCACTTCAGACAGTGAAGGAGTCTAGGCAGAGAACTTCCAGAATACACCATCTCCCTTTCATTCCTCCTCCGAGCTTTGGAACTAGTGTGCATTACAGTGCAAGTTCTCTTTTGCAAAGCAGACTCTGGATTGTTCACTCATTTTCATGACTGTTTTGGACTAGGCTTTCCTGGATGGGACAAGATACCCAAAAGGCATGAAACTGCACAGACATTTTTGAAATTTGTCCTCTTTAGAGGCAGCTACCTTTGACACTATTTGCCGAAATTCGGGATGTGACCAAGGCACATTTTTTATACTTAACGATATGGAAAAACAGACTAATTTCATCACTCTGGGCACATTAGCTCAAAACAATGAATGATAAAAGTTGCATATTGGAAAGTCAAGGATTAGAAATAATGTGTTTCCATTATTTATATTGCTAAAGGAGGTGATTGCTCTGCAGCTTATGTCTTATGAAGCAGTCTTGAGATCTGGGTTTCACTTAACTAAATTATTGGGGGGCTGAACTAGATGATCTCCAAAGGTCCCTTCCAACCCTTACAATTCTGTGATTAGATAAAAGAAACAGGAAAAAATACTGAAATGCTTTTGTCACTGAGGTCTTCCTTTCTACAAACGTGTCACTCACTGTTGCATAAGAAATCCCAGTGCATTGAATCTATAAGTCAGCACTAGATGGACCAGGTTTTACTCTAGATCAACAGATCTGGCCAAGTGGCAATACCTCTAGTGAAAAAAAAAAAAAAAACCAAAAACCAGTATAAGTCATAATTTAGCTTCTTCACTGAAAGATACCTGTAACACAGAAGGACTTCAGAGTCACACAAAAAAAAACCCAAAACCCTGTGTTGTTTTGTGTGCAGCTTTGGTGAGGGTTTCTGTGACTGGCCCTCGCTGGCTTCTGCAGCAGTCAAATCTGTTCTCACCTTTGAGCTTCCCTAAAATACTAGAGGAGTGACGTAATTGCTTCTTCAGAAGCCAAGAAAGCTTTTCCATTAACTTCACCATAAGCAAAACAAGACCATTTCTGGATGTTTTGAAGCCCTATCTCAAACTTTTCGCAGATCTGTTTTTGATAACACTGGGTCCACCCTTTCTCTAGCTGGAAAGACCTTCTCTGCAACCTAGGAAGCTGTTGATTGCAGGTTGTATTTCACTTTTCATATCAAAAGAGCCTGCTGGTATGTGATCCTCTAAGTGTAATTCAATGACTTACCACCCATGATCCCTTTGCTCCCTCCTCAGTTTCAGTACATAACTTTTCAGCATTACTGCGTTGGAAAGCCTGTCCATCCTCAGTGACAGTGGACTGCCAAAATCCAAATAGACTGTGAGCTGATCTCACTTACATACAGTCTGATCAGCTGCCTCCTGTTTCTGATAAGGACTGGATGAGGAGTCTTTGGAGAACAGGATCATTGTTCTTATCTTCCACATGATTTTTGCAGAGTTTTGCACATGATAGCATTGGTCTGTCTTGTTTCTTCATGCTTGCTCTCCATTCTTAGGGCAGCTCCTCTCATTATCCTAATCTTGCATGAGATAATGGCAGAAAAAAATTCTGGCTTGTCTCAAGTTTTTGCCTTGAGTTTTCAGTTAATAATAATAAATAAGAAGTTTTCAGTACATGCATGGATTTAGTAGTATGTTGATAAAAGTGTCAGCTCTACCTGCTAGCTTTAGTCTCTCTTTTAACGCTTCTCTAGTCCTTAGTTCTGTCTTAAACAGGAACAGAACTGGACATTTCAGTTTCTTTTGTCAAAGTAGAACCTTTGCTGTATTAACTGTGCCGTTAGTTCAGCTGTTTCTGCTTTCTGATTTCTGTGAATATCCCATATACACTCAATCGCAGGCACTGAAAGCAGGGGAAAGAGGAGGGACAGCAGAGATGCTGCATGACTCTTGGACTGGTACCCCCAGAAATCTTGTCATTCCATCATTCATTCAGCCTGGTTCAAGCCTGATTTAAAACAGATTAAGTTGTGGACTGAGTTCCTTTCATCTGTAAAACAGCCATTTAAGGCAAGAAGAATTGCCCATTCTTCCAGATTGCAGGAAGAGAACATATTTGGCTGCACGATACCATTTTAATAAGAATCATTTTCTTAACATTAAAATCACTGGGTTTGGTGCATCCTGCATTCTGCAGAGAGTATCCTTGTTTTACTATTTTATTTTCTTAGACCAACGATTATTTGGCGAATGTATCTTCACATAGGAAGGGGCTGAAGAGCACTTTATTTTGCAGAAATACAGAAATGTCATGCTGAACCTCAATTTTTGTAAGGGAAAATTATGTCTGTAATTATGAACTGAAAGGGAAAAGACAAACTGTAAATCACTGCAGGTCTGAGGAAGGAGTGAAAATCTGAGGTTTAAAAATAATCCTGCAAGACTGCTTGCTGCAAAGTTGTCGTTTCTGTAAAGAAAAAAAAAAAAAGTCTGGCTCGTATCCCTCCTACAGCCCTGAAACAAAGTTTTTACAGCGATAATGCTAGACTACTCCAACACTCCCTATAAAGAAGTTTTCAGGTCAAACGGAGCAAGCCTAGCAGCAAAGTTGTGGAGCAGGATACACACAGGAGCTCTTGATGTTCCACTCCAGCCCTCAGTTCCGCACTCAGCATCAGGACAGAGACTGCTCAGAGGGTGACTAACTCACTTTTAAAAACGTGACTTTTTACTTCAGCAGTCACCATCGGGCTGAAACCCTCTGAGCAGTTTAGGCTGATGCGGCTAAAAGAAGCAGACAGTATTCTTATTTTTTACTGTTATTACTTATTAGAGTAGACTTCCGAGGGAAAAGAATGACAAAAGAGCAGTGGGTTATTCGTATCACTGCCTGTGGGTTATTGTGGGTTGTGAGAGGTGATAAAGAGCTGTTTGCTGTCACCAAGGAAATGCAGGATAACTTTAGGAGGAGTAATATCATTGCAACTGACCGGGTCAAGGTTCTACTGGTGGTTGTTGGGCATGTGTTGATGCTATTAAACGTCTATTAGCACGGAAGGGCTTGATCCTATTCTGCTGAGAGGCGGAGGAGGTCTCGCATCGTAACTCCACTGGGAACAGGATCGGGCCCAGACCGCCTTCACATAGGATACCGATGGCAAATGTCTCAAAATTGTCCCCAAATTTTAAACGGAATGAGCCCAAATTTTAAAGCGTTTTGGACAGTTTCGTGTTTGATCTACAGAGACTTGATAAAGACTTTCTGAAAAGTCCTAATGACTAAAAAAAAAAAAAGGGAAGAAGAAAAAAAGAAAGGAAGCGGTTCAGCTTAAAGAAAATAGTTCTGATGTGAGAGGATGGCACTTGAAAACCGTAATTATGTGAATGTCGGTAGTAAAAAGCCTCCTTCTTAAGCTGGCCGTATGAAACCTGAGCACAAACAGAAACTTGTCATCCGAGCGAGAAAAGAACTTCTCCGACTATATATTTTTCCCATTTTATATCCTAAATGTAAAAGTATCGGGCAACTGCAGGCAGGTGGCGTGTTTAGGTGTTGTTTTGTTGGGGAGTTTTCTGGGGGAGCTGTGTCACAGGAGCGGTGCGTTCAAGCTGCCCGGGGGTGCAGGTACAAGCGTGCCCCAAAGCGCCGGGCGGCCGGCGCGGGGGGGAGGTGGGCGGCTGGAGCTTCACCTCGGTAACAAACCCACCCCGGGCTCCCGCAAACGCTGACAGCCACCGCCGCAACCGCTTTAATATCAACGAGCCCCGGGACTGATCCTGGGGCTGGTTCCCCCCCCTCGCCATCCCGCACCGAGGTTCGCCCGCTCGTAAGCGGAGGGGGTCCGGCCCCGGGGCACGCCGCTGCTCCCGCCGGCTGCGGGAAGAAGGGGATGCAGCGGACATCTTCTCCCCTTCCCATGGCAAGGAATTTCAGCTTGTTTTTTCTTTCCTGCTGTTTCCTCTTGAGTTCCGCCCGCGGAACCCGACGAGCGCTTTGCACTCCAAACCGCCGAACGATGGGGCGGTGAGGATAACAGTCAGGGTTTGAAAAAAAATCGCTAATGCCTCGAGAATATCACTTAAAAACTGCTCCGAAATATTCCGTAGCTTTTTAATTGAAGTAAACAAAGTGCAACAAATCCTAACTCAAATATGATTGCACTGAGATTAGGCTCTAATTGCTTAAGGTTCAGGTGGAATCTGCAGGCTAAAGCCTATAAGAACAATCTGAATTTCACAATCATTCTGTCAAAAGGAAAGAGATGAGAGCCCACACGCTTCCTAACAAGTCATTTTTAACAGTTACAAGCTTCTTACAAAGACCACACAGGGAGTCTAAGAGATGCAAATCTAATCCCTGGTCATTCTGCAGGCCTTCAACAAAGATGTACTAAAGCCTAATAGAAAAGAAATCAGTTCTCTGTCACCAGCTCCTAGTAAAATCTATTAGAGAAAGTACGGATCTTGTATTTACAGCAGTTGCTTTTAAAGGTTAAGGACAAGTACATATAAAAGGTATAAAATTTTTTTTGTCTGTGAAATATTTAATAAAATCCATCATCTGCTCTTTTTTATTCCTAAAGATGCGTTGGTATTTAGTTTATATTCATTCAGCAAAAGAATTACCCATCCCTTTGTTCTTTGAAATATTAGCAACAGAATTTTTTTAAAAAAACACGTTGGTTATTTGGACGGCTGCTGTTTCGCTTTATTTTTTTTTCATGATCCCTGATTTGAAAACCCGTGCAGGGGCCTCAGAACAGCGGCCGGCATCTTGTCAAAATACCTTGAAATGTCTCCGTCCTATCAGTAGTTTGACCAGTGTCCAGGAGCGAATATTTAAATCAAACGAATATCTAAATAAAGAGGAATAAAAAGTCCGGCTGCGCATTGGCAAACGATACACAGAAATAGCCAGCCTTTTTCAGGATACTCTCCTCTCCTAAGTTTTGCTTTTAATGAGATCATCTCTCTCTTGGTTTTTTTTTTTT
>VYZM01004958.1:368725-379712 GCA_013398915.1 Dromas ardeola
TTTTCTCCTAACTCGCTATATACTGATCACCTCTATCTCCCGGCAAATCTCACCCTGATTTAGCGAGGCTCTCTATTGTACATTTGAATAATTCAAATTTAACACGAAAGTCGTCACTTTTTCTACACGAAGACACTCATCTGCGAACACACATCTACGCACACCTTAACGTATATCCGCACATCATATTTTGGCAGAAAATCTGTATTAACACGGGGGATACACACACGCGCGCGCGTTTGTAGCACCACTAATTTTAGGTTACTTTTGTTGGCAAGACGCTCGCCCGTTCCTGTTGCCCGGGGAGGGTTCTGGGCACGCAGCCTGTAGCCCGGTCATGTCAGTAAATGAGGTCGCAGCCCCGCGGTCTGTCTCCCACTCGCAAGGCGCCGATTGGGTTAAGTGGGAATCTTGCCTGCCCAGCCGCTATAGGATCAGAGCTTCCATTTCTCCCTTGAAAAATCACTGATAATAAAATAAACGGGTCACTTGTTGATGGACTGCGAGTTTTCCTAGAGCGCAATATGCATCGGGGGAGCCGAAGTGCGACGTGTGGCGGGGTCGTTCTTAAATGACAAGGGGAACTAGAGTCTGTTTGGGAGAATAGATGGTGCTTCTTGGGATGACATGGCTGTTTCTGGTTCGGGGCTGTGCTACCGATGTGGGTAAAGATTTGACCCCCAACAGCGTGTAATGTAACTCCAGATCTTGGTGACTCACAACAAAAAAACCCAACCAACCAAAAAAAAAAAAATGTTCTTTAAGAACTGTGTAAAAAGGAAAGCGGATCGGAATCGTTTCCCTGTTCTGCTGGGAGCCCTGGGATGTTTCTCCCAAGGGCTGAGAAATTCGGCAGGATCCAGCGAGGTGAACAATCAACGAACCGGCGTGGCTTGAGGATAGGAGAAACAAACGTGGGGCCAAAACCTGCTCTCTGCTCCCCCGTGATTAGCACATAGATTTCAGTGGGACGACTCTTTCGAATAGAACCATCGGTGTCCGGGCTGGGAAATAACTTTTCCTAAGCGGAACAGGTCCCCTTTCTTCCTCGTTTTTTTGCCTCCCATGCCCACCTCCCCACCCCGTGATCTTCGTGGGAGAATCGTCCCCAGCCGCTGGGCTGGAGGAAAGATGCTCTCCCTTGGAAACAGCGGCGACGGCCGCGAAACCCTCCTCTTGCACAGCGAGTGCATCACCCCCCGCCGGGCAGTACGGGCCGCTCCGGGACACCGGCGGCTCGGGAGCCCTCACCCCGCGGGCACGCCTCGCCCGCCGGCTTGGCGCTCCCCGTCCCTCCTCCCGTCTAGAAAGTGTCCAGTCTCTCCCTCCCCCCGCCCCCCAAATTTGCTTCGTGGAATGTCAGCCTGGATGAGCTCCCTGTCCCCAGCGTCCGGCTGAACGTGGGAAGGGTCCCACGAGCGATCAATGCTCACNGGACACGGGAAGGTACAGGTTTATTGTCACTGTGGTACCTCGGGACGGGGAGGAAAAGCTACAAAGCACCGAGCGCAGCCCTGCAGGGCCTCTTGCACCCGGCCCCTTGCCGGGCCGTCTGGCCCAAGCCCTAATTAGGGCTCAGACCTAATTAGCTGGCGCGGAGGGGGGAGTGCGGAGTCCTTCCTTGGCGGCCTGGGAAGAGCAAGGTAGAAATCCCAATGGAGAGGTTTCCCTGCTCTTTCTTTCTTGCCTAGAAAAGGGCGACTTGCACGGGGCGGGTTGGGGGGAGGCGCTGGGAGCCGCGGAGGGCAGGGGCTGGGGGATCAGGGGGCACCCAGAGCTCTGCCCGGAGCTGCCCCTCCCTCGGAGCCGGCGAGGGGGGCACTCCCCGGGCCGGGCCCGTGGGCCGCCCGCGGGGGGAGCCCCCCAAAACTGTGCCGGGGAGGACGGGGCTCTGCACAAACCCACCTGCCATCCCCGTCGCTGTGCGTGCGGTTCGCAAATCAGTAATAGCAGTTCGTACCTCTTATAGGGCTAATTCAGCTTTCTACGACATTTCCTTATTTATTCAAATATTTATTTATTTACACACACACACCCTTCCCCTTCCCGAGAGCTGATTTGGCCCTTTGAAGTGGAAGAGAATAAAACAGTGCGGCGGAGGGTGGGAGCCAGGGAAAGCTGGGCTGCTGTGACTGGGATGGGCCACGGCATTGAGCTGCAAGAAGCAAGTGTCTGCTGCTTTCAAAATCCAAGGAAAACGGGGCGGAGGGCTGGGACCGGGGCTGGGACGCTGCCTGCAGCCACAGCGCGCTGTCAGCGGCGCGCACAGTCACATAAACAAGTAAATGAGGGAAATCGGAAATGCCAATTAATGTGCTATGTGCGGTGTTGGGAGAGCCTTTATTTTGCTATTGGTTACCCGCAGGCGAGCCTCAACTTCCCTGCCTGCTCCTCTTCTGCAGGATGATTACGATGGAGGACGCGTAGGCCTCCTGGCTTTCTCTTGGCTTCGGGCACTTGAGGAATAAGAAAAATGCTCCAGAGCAAGCAGAGGCGGGGAAGTGCGGTGCCTGCTCGGTGCAGGGATTGCTGCGGGGGGCGAGGTGGGAGAGAGAAGGGGAAGTCTGCCATCCCTGAGGCCAAATCACCCCCCCGGCTCTGCGGTCTGGCATCCGTTTTTTTTGTGCATCCTTTCCCCGACTGTCTCAGCGGGACGGGACGCGGCGCTCGGGGGACAGGACCGCGGGCAGTCCCGGTTTGCTGCGGGGAACGGCGGATGGGGCTTCTCCGGGGCAGGGCCGGCTTTGCTGCCGGGCTCTGGGCTCAGCGGGCGCTTGTTCCTCTTTATACCCCTGTGCAACTGTCCTTCCTCCAGGCCTTACTTTAAAAAAAAAACAAATTATCATTTTCTACGCAGTCATTTACCCGGTGTATTCTTGATTAAATGACTGTTAACCCTAAGAGACTGATAGGACAATCAACATGCTTTTCCAATCACCATTCTTTTCTTGTTTTTTTTTTTTTCCCCCAACGGGGAGTCTCTCTGTAGGTCAAAACCTTGCTTTCTAAAGCAATTAAGTCATATTTTCAAAGAGAATATTAGATTAAAAATACATCGTGATTAAAGCATCGTGTAAAAGGTCTGCAGCGGGAAGAAAATATTTGGTGCTCGTCCGTAGATTCTCTCACCTACTACCTACTCTGAATGCGTCCTGTATCTTCCAGCATGTCCGGCCCTCATGATTGCAAATAGGCCTGTTTTCAAATGGAAATAGGACTTCCAAACTGATTATGTGTATTGAATCGGAATCACCCGCTAGATCCTCTTGTTTAAAATGTATTGAAAAAAGCATGATGGTTGCACAGCTCTGAAACTGGCTCCTTCTCATCTCAGGGAGGTCGATCTATTTTGCAACTTTTTGCCATTTGAGAATGTTTCAGCTAGATAATTACGCTGCCATTGTGGAAGGGCGATGCACTGACACACAAACACCCCCTCCCCCGCTACACACACACACACACACACTCCCCCGCCACCCCTCCCCAGCGCGTACACCTTCAGCCACCACCGCGGAGCCTGCTCCGTGCACAGCCCACGTCGTGCCCGGACTTCCACGACAGGAACACGCCCGCCCTCCCCACGGCAGCGCCTGGCCCCTGCCACCGCCTCACAAGCACGGCGTGTCCCAGCGCGCCGCCGCCGCCGCCACGCACAGCCTCCCCGTGACACCAGCCACGAAATACACGATCCACCAGCACCCTCCCGAGCCCCACGGGGCGACACGCTTCCCACGTCTGGCTTCTGCTTCGTGAGACACTAGTTAAAGACAATCAGTCTGTGCGTGTGCCCACGGAAAAGCCAGAGCTGGGGAGCAGCAGCTCTTGCTCACACACTGAAGAATGAGGACAACCTCCATGCAAAGGTTCCGTCTATTGATATGTAATGAGAGCCTTAAACCCTGTCATATCTTCCAAAGAATAATCCATTCAAATTCAGAAGGGTAATTAAAAAGCGAGGAGAGAAAAGGGAGATCTGCACCGGGCAGAAAGCGGGCAGCCCCCCGCGCCCGGGGGCGAGAGAAATCGGCGGCAGCAAGCGGGGTTCCCCGCCGCGCCCCCCGAGGAAGAGGGGGCAGCCCCGTCCCCGCACGCCCGGGCCGGGCTGCCCCGCTCCCAACCCCGCCGTCCCGCCGCTGCTCGGGGCGAGCACGCCCAAACTTTCTCGGGTGCTTCCTCGGGGGTTGCTCGCCCCCCAGCTAAACCAACCAAATGAAACCCGAGCTGGGAGGGGGTGGGGTGCCCAGTCCTGTGTGCCCGGCGGAGCGCGGAGAGTCCCCGCGGCCGGGCAGGGGCTGGGGCCGGGGCCGGGGCCGCCGCTCCGCCCGGCACCGCGAGGGGAGAGGCGGCCCGGTACCTCCCGGCCGCCCCCCGCGAAAGTGGCTGCACGGGAAAGCCCTGCCAGCGCGGAAAGATGCCAGTGCTGGGACCTGTCCTCCGTCCTTCCCCGCACTTGCACAGTACCTTTGCGAAGACGGAAATTCATCCGGCCGCATCCCGTCCTCGATCTTTTTTGGGTTACCGCGGAGGTGCCACGCGCTTCCCTGCCATTACCCCGCTAGGCAAGTGTGGTGTGTGTTGCAGTGACGGGGCAGTACCGGGTCCCCGAGCCCCATGCCACTCGCCCTAGCTATGGCAAGGCGCCATAGGCGGTCAACACCTTGTCAGGGCGTTTGGGAGCAGCGTTTGGACGAAAGTCAAAGGGGTTCCTGGCCCGGCGCTGGCAGCCTAGGCATCGCCCCGTCTGCCAAGGACGAGAGAGGCGGTGGGTGCGCACAGCTGGATCTGCCCGGCAGCACCTGCAGCCTGGCAGCGCAGGCAGAGGCTGCCTTTGCTGGCATTTAAAAAAATAAAGAGCGAGGCAGGCGCTGCCCTCCGTCGCCTGTAGCCCGCGGGAGGGGGAACTTTGCCGGGCTGCTGCCGGCTCCCGCAGCAGCGGGGGCTGTCCCCCAGCCTGTCCCCCGCACGCCAGCGATCCCGCGGCCGCGGAGCCCCGCTGGGCAAAGGGGCAGGATCAGGCCCGTTCCCCTCGATGGAGAACCGCCACACCACGCAACTTTGCCGTGCCGGGGTTGGTTTTTTTGGGTGGGGGAGGCGGCAGGGGTGGAGGGGCAGCGCAGCCGGAGCCCCGCTGGGGTCTACGGCGCTGCTCGCAGGGACCCCGGCGCCCTCCCGCCCCGTTCCGTCCCGCCGGGGCAGCGCCCGGTGGGCAAAGGCGGCAAATCGCGGGAGGATTTCCTCGGTGTAAAATGAAGAGGGGAGCGGAGGCACAGGCCGACGGGCAACGCTTCTTTCAAAGAGTTTTCCCATTCCTGCCCGCCTTTGCTGCCCAGACCCCACAATTAATGCCGGGCACACAGCAGCTCCTACATACACTACCAGATGCACACATCTATAGGTATAATTCGTATATAGACGCGCATATACAGACTAAACGCTCCGCATCGGTCATCACTTGTTTTTTCTTTTTCCTCTGTGGTGAGCTAATGCAGAGAGAGGGGCAGGGGACGAGGAGCTTCGTGCACTCCCTTTCGCAGCAGCAACAGCGCGTTGCTGAAGTAACGCGCAGGTTAAGAGCGAAAGCCCAGACCAAGAAGGTGCTCAAGAAAAAAAAAGATTATATTTTTAAGAGCTTCCCTGACAAACAACAGCACGGACAACAAAAAGTTTAAGGAACAAAAGCACAGAGAGAAACTCCGAAAGAACCGTTTCCTAGAGTCACATTATTAGGTCAGTAACACACTGAAATGAACTCAGCCACTTCAGCAACACCTTTGATATGAAGCAAAAAAATCTGTTCCCACCAAGATCCCAGGTGTGTGTAAGTTTGTCGCCTTCTAGTACATTATTACTTGCCCAAATTTACTGGATCGAGAGGAAGGACGCCGGTGAAATCCACCAGAACAGATGGAAGTGAAGATCTCATACCTTGCTTAGTTTTCTAAGCATTGCAACAATCCTTTTATTTAAAAAAAAAAAAAAAAAACAAAAACAAAAACAAACCCAAAAAACACACATACCAAGCTACCCCCTCAAAAAACCAACCAACCAAACAAAAAAACCCACCACAAACACAAACACAAACACAAACAAACAAAGACCCCACAAAAAAAAAAAAAAAGCAACCTCATCTGTACATGCCCTTTATTCTTTTCCTGTACACTTTAAGGAGCCCCTGTATGTATGAAGCGCTACTCTGAATGATATGGGGAGTCCTCATCAAATGAATGCAGTAAGTCATACACGTTCACTAAAATCAGCTATGTAAATTCACTTGCTAAAGAAGCACCCTACAAACTAATTTAAAATTACTCGGAAAGTTTCGCTGTGTTTAACGAATAGAAATACAACTCAGAAAACTGCAGCCGTCGTATTCAGATTTAGTTGTTAGCATGAGTTATGGAGCTAGCCAGTAAAAACAGACCTAAGTATCGTTAGTCACTTGGTAAATATTTTTAGAATATACATTTTTAACTTTTTTCCATTTCTGTACGCCGGCTCAGGACAGTTGATTCATACTGTCTCTTGTAGGTAATACATTCGTCCATTTGTAAATGTCTGCTTCTTAATGTCTGTGTCATTGTAAAAAAAAAATAGCAATTTCCCTCGCCGCCCTCCCCCTAACAAAAACCTTTACATCGAAGATTAAATGTCATAGTTAACGTTTTCATCTCTAGGTTTCCCAATAAATTTTCTGCGTAGTAAGTTGTTTTAAGCATCAAAACGAATTTCAGTTTCTTTCTACATCAATACAGCTTATTCACTGTCTTATTTATATAGCTGACCAGAAGCCTTCGAGAGAAAGACATAGGATATAGAAAACTTTGACCTTACCTGCTCCCTAATGTGCTTGCAGCCAGAAAAAAAAAAAAAAAAAAAGGGAAAAAAAAAAGTCATTTCGTGTTATTCACCACTTTGCCAGAGACGGTAATCTCTCTACCTCATAGGAACAGCCGTACTGGGTCAGGTCTCTGTACACATTTGATACATATAAACAGTATTACGATTTACTTAGGGTTTGGAGGTTTTTTTTTTTTCCCCCTGAAGGGGATCATGAGAGGAACAGCGGGTCATACAGGAAAAAAAAAAATATTTCTCAGCTTTGCTCCCGACATGGCCATGAAAGGACTGAAATTCTTCAGAAGTCACTCAGTCTTTACCTCTAGGTCCCCTTTGTAAAAGAAGCCGTCACGACAAGTAGGACCGGGGCTGCCTTCCCAGCGAGGCCCCTCTACCTGCGCTCCGCCACAAAACTCCTAAAATACTTTTTTTTTTTTTTCACCCCTCCTGTGGCAACTTCTCTTGGTGTCATCTCACAGCTGTCTCAGATTACACTGTTTGGGATCTGCACTTTGAACACTGTCTTAGGGCCCTGCACTCCCTTTTGAACCCAGATGCAGGCGATATACTTTTAGATCAGCTCCCCATCGCTGGTTTTTTTTGGGTTGGTTTTTTTCCCCTCCCGTAGGTACGGTAACAAATCCGCGCTGCTCCATCAGCCCGCAGCCGGTGCAGGCCCCGGCGCCGCGGGCTCCTCAGAGCCTTTTCCTTCCGAGCGTCCCTTTTACTAACTGGCTGCTGTGAAACAAAACAAAACAAAACAAAACAAAAAACAACCAACCAAAAAAACCCCAACCTACAACCCGTTTTGATATGAAACAGCAAATATGAAGAAGCCTTTTGCTATTGTTGCTGTTGTGGCGGTGGTGGTGGTGGTTGTGGTGATGATTTTTTGTTGGTTGTTGTGGGTTTTTTGTGGTGGGTTGTTGTTTTTTTTTTTTTTTCCACAGCCTGCTGTGCCACTACATGCACACTTCATGGCACTCAAGCATGAACTCCTATTTACAGCGGGGAAAAATGCCCTCCACGATTCTCCTACATTTACAGGCAGTGCCAGGGAGTGGGGGAGTGGAGGGGAATAGCCATTCCTCACTAGATCCCTTTATCTCTCAAAATACGGGGTGCCCACGGTCTCACGTCGACAGAGGAGCAGTTATATTGGGAAACGTGCATTTCTGCCATCATTTCAGATTTGAATCGTGCTGCCACCACACACACACACACACACCCCCCTTTCGCCGTCCCATTATCCAAGTTCTGCATTGATTACGGGGAGACTGAAAAATCAGCATATTGGAAGAAGCAGGCGTTTAGACGGAGGCACATATTTTAATTTAGAAAAGCTATACAGTGAGTAACTTCTCGTGACTGTTCTCGAGGGAGACTGGAGATTAAAATGTATTTACTCCCCCACCCCCCCGAAATATCTTCATCCCAATCAAGGCATAACTGGTTTATACAAAGAATTTTATGATAAAAGGCTATAACACAATGTCATAAAAAAGCCTCTATAAAATTGTTAAAGAGCAGTTTGTTTGCATTTCTCCTGATTGATATGTAAATACAGTTTGAACTGTGTTTGCTCGGTCTCTAGTGCTTAATAAAGAGATGAATTCACCTTTCTGTGGAACAAGTAAACAGACTTTAAACTAAGCCGACATCAGACAAAGTGGAAACGAGTTTATTTAATCGAAACTAAATCTAGTTTAAGAAAGATAAGTCAGTGTACATAATAATCCATTACAGTAATTACACCCACCACCAAATATGTGTTTATGAGGTTGTCGAGACACAATAAAATTCATTTATTTCCCCCGAAGTCTATAATGAAAAGTCACTGGCTGGATGTCTATCGAACGTGCTAACTCCAATATCATGAGGAGGGGAGGGAATAATTTTCTCGGCTGTATTAACGCCTTCCAGCGCTCCTCACTTTTTAACGTTCCTGTGTTTGAAAGGATGCAAACATTAATTACGTCTGAAGGGGAAATGTCGACTTAACCACAGCACTTTCCCCTTCGGTCTTGTTATATTAACTCCGGGAGAAACTAACCCTAATTTAAAAAATCCGTAGAGTTAACTCTGGGCTCTCTCCCTTGGCGGGAGCTGGCAGCGCTGTGCCACGGACTAGGAATTCCACATACTTGCTTCTTTTAGCAGAAATAACAGCACTACATCCCAGACGACCACCACCACCCCCGCCATCCTGAACATGATGTTATAGATCTGAAACGAATATTCTGCGTAGAGAAAGGGAAAAAAAATAAAAGAAGGAATATTCTTTGGGTTAGTTGAGAATGTCGCTGTATAAAGCAGGACATAATGTAAAGAATGAAAGGTCTCGAAATTCCTGTTGACACACGTGATGTTCTCTAGTTAGAAATAAAGGGGGGGGGGAGGCAGAAAGAATCCGATAATCTTTTTTTTTTTTCTCTTTTTTTTTTTCTTCTATTTCCCTTTTTCTCCATCCAACCTAGCACTTGGTGTCCGAGTAACACCGCCTATCTTGTATAAATAAAAGACTGGAGCTTTCGAAAGCTGCTACTTAAACTGGACGTTGGGTTGTTTCCATCCCGGGCAAGCTGCTTTCTTTCTCTTCCAAAATATGAGCATTTCATCATACCTCTGTGATTCAGAGGTCTTTCAACGACCGCGAGTCTCTTCCGTGGTTTAACTGAGGGGATCCGGAGAAAAAAACCAAAACCGAGCAGCAGATGCGAAGGAAAAGACGAGACGAGGTCTTTTAGGATGGGGGACTTCTTATTTTGTTACACTCACAAAAGGGATATTTGGGAACCCGAAAGACAGCGAATTACATGTATTTCGGGCTTGTCCGATTAGGAGCTGCTTAAGTTGATATGCTTTATATATTTACAACAAAGTTAATACCTAAATGCCTTGCGCTACCCATAATATTTACCTTTCTACCAACCGCCCCCCGGTGTCTCAGCCAGGCGCGCACCCCCGCGTACCCACGCACACCCACTCACACGTGCGCGCACACGCACTTGCTCCTCATCGCCTTCTTTGCAAGCTTCCCAAATCGCTACAGAAATCATTAAAAAAAAAAAAAAAAAAGAAAGAAAGCAAGAAAGGAAAAAAAAACCAAACAAAAAAACAACCAAACAAAAAACCCCAAACAAACCAAAACTCGAACCAACCTGGGTTAACCCGAGCTGCAGCCTGCAGCTCACCTCTCGCCTGGGCAAGGAGATGGACGTGGGCAGGAGAAACTGCGTGGTCGTGTGTGTGTGTGTGCTTGCGGGGGGTGGGTACGTGTAGAAAATTAAATACAGCCTGATAAAGAAAGTTAATTCAAACTACACGTCGTACACAATAAACTATCTTTTTATTTTGATTATAAATAAGGTGACTGTACTTCCCTTAAAATACAAGTACATAGGAAAACGTGGTAGAAATTTTCTTTTTTTTTTTTTTTTTTTTACAAGGTATTAAAACTGGACGCTCTTTTAGTCGGCCGCATGTTCTATACTGTCAGCAGGTTCTTCGTTAATTTGTTTCTAGTGGCGTTAGACTTTTACCTTCTTTCTCCTCCGTGCCTTTGGCATTTGAATTTCTACTCCCGGAATACTTTGCTTTCTCTAGCAAGAAGTCTCTGAGGTGCCCCCGCCCCTCCCCCCCCCTCGCCAATAATCAGGCTAATGAATTTGGACTCGATCCTTTCACTCTCGAGTTTGTGGATCCCACGCGTCTGCTTGTCACTTTAGCACGCTGAGGACCGATCCTGTATCCCGTTAACTCCCTGGCGCAGCTCCCCTCTGGGAACAGGGTCCGGGCCCTGGGAGGGGCAGGGGCCTTTCAGGGTTTGGCAGCATCCTGGGTTGTTTTTCCATCAAGTAAAAAAAAAAAAAAAAAGAAAGGAAACAAAAAAGAGAGATGCCGGGAAGGAAGGGTCGGGAGGGGGAACCAAAGGGAAATTAAAAAAAAAAAAAAGAATATTCGTAATGTGTATAATTTATTAGAAGCTTCTTAGGAACTATATTTAAGCCAAATATCTACATAAGTTACAACAGGAAAAGGCGGCGTGCGCAAATAACAAACTGCCAGAGGATTTACGACGGGGCGATCAGTGTCCATAAAAAAAGGGGGGGGTGGTTTGGTTGATTGTATTTTTTTTCTTTTTCTTTTT
>VYZM01004966.1:0-40462 GCA_013398915.1 Dromas ardeola
GACAATTCTATGATTCTACTTTCTCTGTCCTATTGCATGCTATACAAAGTTGTAAACCTTGTCAAGGAAGCTGTTTGTTTCCAAAGCAGCAATAAGAAGTTTTTGCAAGATGTCAGGGTGTTCTCAAAGTTCTCTAGCAGTCACTCAGTCATTCGGCAATTATTGCTAAGCTAGAGTGTCTTCAGAGATATTGCTATTTTACATATACACAAAATAGAAAAGGTACATGGGTAATTCCTGTGTATGTGTTCTCTAGAGTTCCACATAGGCAAGGTACAGAATATGCCTGCTTACTCATAAGAACAGAGTGGGGCAATTTCCAGGTAAGCCAACAACAGAGTCAGGATCAGAAATGAATCTGATCAACTAGGGGGTAACAATCCAGAGATGGTAGTCATTAAGCAAGAAGTTGGTATGTGAGTTAGGACCAGGAAGGGACCAAAAAACCTGATGCATCATTCAAGAACAACATGTAAGTTTTGGTGTTTTAATGCTGATTGTGCAGGATGTCACCTAAATGATATCAACTTATTGTTAGACCTATGTTGTGTGGGGCAAGGGCTCTGCCCAGGCTTCCCATTGTTAAGGTGCCTTTGCTAAAGTCAGAGGAACAAGGTTTGTTAAAATAGTATACAGGAGAAAGAGGACCCCAGCATTTCTTTCCACAAGAGTCCACCTTTGATTCCCAAAGAAAGACTTCCTTGCAGAGAATATAGTAATATCTGAATGTTAGTAAAAATCTATGCATTATACAACTCCAGTGTTTTTTAATAGCTTTTATTTATCATCTTCCAGGTGATGCCTCTTTCTTCTTGCATACTTCCTGTTCTCAGTATTCAATTTCACAAACAGCAAAGAATAGAACGTGAATAAGCTCTAGAGGTCACAAGTTCTAAAAAATTAAGCACTATTTGAAGGGACAAAGCTTCCTGTCTATATTCAGTTCAAGCGTGTATACTACTAGTATCGTATAGCAGATAGCTGTTGACTAGAATGGTAGGGTTTATAAGTTCCTCCACTGTGAGTGTAAATATTAGCTTTATCTGTAGTTAAAATTCAAAGTGGATTCTGTTATGAAATGTGAGAACCAAAGCTAATAAAGGTGAAAAGATCAGGGTTCAGATTGGATTTTTAATATCCATCTGTATCCTCAAGTAACTAGACTTGGACTGCTTATTGGAATAAAAGACACAGTATCTGATTGTAATGTGGTATGTTCACCATTAAAAATCACAGAAACACGCAACCAAAATGAAATTAGTATCACTGAAATGAAATTGAAGTATTCAAGTCACAGTACATTCATGGTTTTATTGACTTAAACAGTCAAATTGATCAAATCACCAGGATAACAAAGAAACAGTCGTGGAGCTTAGAAATTATGAGAATGGATCTATAGAGGTATGTGTTCTTTTAGTAAGTTACAAAATAATTGTGCAGAAAGTAGCAAAATTATTTAGTCTATTAATTTGCCTAGTGTTTTAATAAAAAATCAAAATATTTCATGTCAGAACAATGAACCCTTTTAGAAGGAATACTTA
Organism: Dromas ardeola; assembly: GCA_013398915.1. NCBI lineage: Eukaryota > Metazoa > Chordata > Aves > Charadriiformes > Dromadidae > Dromas > Dromas ardeola. Next base: position 1,542 of record VYZM01004966.1, read on the forward strand.
AAACCTTCTCCTCAGATCTAGTCTTCTGAATAGTGATTAATCGTCTCCTGTCAGCATTTTAATTCCAACTTTAACTGTAGTAAACAAAAATACAACAAAGCTTGGATACTAGACATGTGTATGATAATTTCAAATAGTTGAGTTTTGGTGTGGAGTTTAAAATGTGTGGGAATATGGGACCTTTTCTTTCACGTGCTTTTGTTGTTCAGACTTTTATAATATGCGTGCAATTGCCCTTTTTTCTCACCTGTTAAACTGCCTACATATGCTGAGGCCTCTCCCAGCCAAGTGCTTTTTAGAAGTATATAAGACAATAAGAGAGTAACAATTTTTCACTTTCTACAGTCTTTTCATCCTTTTGGACTGGGAGCTGCAAATGCTGGGTTGTCAGAAACAAACTGTAAGACAGTTAATTGTTTCCCAGCAATCCTGGTTATTCACCTTCTGTCCATCAATGTGAAAAACTTACCGGACAATTGATGTTCTGCTATCTTTCTGCTTGATTCAGAGCTATAAAGTGAAAATTTGTTTTCTGGGATGCTCATCTTGATGGCATTATCAAGATGAAACTAATTTAAAATAAATAAATAAAAAAATGTGTTCTGTACACTTAGACTTTTGCCCGCCCTGTTTTTGTATTGATTCTCGGCTTCAGTGCTGGACTGGAGTTTTATTTGGCTTCCAGAAAGAGAGCTTTTGAAGTCTGTCGCAGAGGAGGAGAAAAGAAGGGTCTCAGAACTGGCCTCTATTACACGCTATTAATAATACTTGTGTCAAAGAAGTTTTCTGCTACCTATAATTTCTTTTTCTTTCTGTATTTATATTTTTTAAATTGTCTTGACACTTTTCATCCAAACCTTCTAGCCTTTGTTATCTTTGAAAACTTAATTTGCATGTGATGAAAAGATATTGCAGCTTAAGATATTTAGAAGTCGTTCTGGTCATCTTGCAGTCTATGCTCAGAAGAAAGGGCTTGGGGACTACTGAGTTATGGAGTGGCTGCTGGTACAAAACAGATGATGTGCTCATTTGACAGCAAGTTTCAGTAACTGCTTCCCTCCTACACACCCTGCCAATTTAAAACTGTTAAAACAAAGTCAGTGTTGGCTTGTGACCATTATTACTGCTTGTTACTCTGTGTATTTTGATTTGCTGTTAATGTAAAAAGTAGTATTTTATTTGAGAGGAAAAGAAGCTTTTAAAACTCTGATTTATACCTTTGTGAAGTTGTTTTTTTGTGATATGTATGTTTACTTATACTTGATCAGTGTAACGCTTATGTTGACAGTTAGATTGATGATGTCCCTAACCTATTCATTTCCTTGCTTTTAAGTAGACAATTGTTAAAGGATGTGTTAGTGTAGTGTGGTGTAGCTCAGCAACCTCAAGTAACTTCTGAAATGTGTTTGCTTATAGAACTTTATGCCTGCATGACACTTACAAAGAAAATTGAGAGAAAGATTTGTGATCTCACATTTTTCATAAGTAAGTAGTTTCTTTTCCTGTAAGCCAAACTGATTTTCTTGCCGGTACAGTTGGAATAGTCTTCTGATGTGTCATCAATGTTTGTCTGAAATGATGGCAAACTATCATACTCAATTATGGGAATTAACTCCCATAATTCCAACAGCAGCCTCATGCCATCTTTAATTCCTGTGTGCAGGTTCTACCTAGGAAGCTTCCGCTTTCTTTTTACCCATTTGTCTCTTCAGGTTCTGTTTCACAGAGCAGGTCATAGGCTGTATTTTCCGAGAGTTCTGTATGATATTGTGTGATTGAACAGATGGAAAGTTTTTTTTAATATGTACAGTGAATCTTGATGTGGTGAGTTGGTGTCTTATTTTTTCTAGATGTCAGCAGACTTGGAACCATAGATACATAGAATTGCCTAGGTTGGAAGGGACCTTTCAGATCATTGAGTCCAACCATCAACCTAACTCTTGACAAACACCATCACTAAACCATGTCCCTCAGGACTACATCTATGTGTCTTTTAAATAACTCCAGGGGTTATGTTTTCACCCTGGGCAGCCTGTTCCAGTGCTTGAAAAGCGGTTTGGTGTAGAAATTTTTCTTAATATCCAGTCTAAACCTCCTCTGGCTCAACTTGAGGCTGTTTTCTCTTGTTCTATTGCCTGTTCCTTGGGAGAAGGGACCGACCCCCCCGCCTCCCTCGCTACCCCCTCCTTTCAGGCAGTTGTAGAGAACAAGGAGGTCTCCCCTCAGCCTCCTTTTCTCCAGGCTGAACACCCTCAGCTGCTCCTCACCAGACTTGTGCTCCAGACCCCTCACCAGCTCCCTTGCCCTTCTCTGGACCCGCTCCAGCCCCTCAATGTCTTTTTTGTGGTGAGGGGCCCAAAACTGTACTCAGCACTCGAGGTGGGGCCTCACCAGTGCCCGGTACAGGGGAAGTACTTGAACACCTATATTCCGCACTTTGCCAGACTTTTAATGTTGATTTAAGAGCTTTGTATGTGTAACAATTATTTTCAAATAACTATTATCTGCTCACATTTTAGAAAGGTTGTTATGCTGGGGGTGTGCAGTTTGCTTGTCACTTTAATAATAAGCATCATTTGAGAATTAATGTAGAAAAGTAGAGTTTGTCTTGTTTCACCTGCAATGGTCTATACATAAGAATGAGGAAAAGCTTGAAAAGAGAAAAAAAAATGATTAACTAGGCTAGCTGGTATGAGTAGAAAAAGCAAAAGTGCGCTCTAAAATACAGAGCTTTTGCCGGGGCCTAGTGAAGGGTTGATTCCAAAAAATGTCTGTTTTCTGGCTGTACTAGTTTGTTTAGTAATAACTATCACTTCTCATTATGAATGAGGGGGCGAAAAAAGAGCCTAAGTAGTTTACAGTTCTGAAAGTCTTTAGAGAAAACTTTCATGTTTAAAGTTAAGGAGGTGGCTGTATTTTTTTCAATATTAAGGCCTAAGGTTTCATCATGCTGATGAATAACAAGAAATTTTGACATCTAAATCGTTAGTAGATTTATTTTGTGTTATGATTAATAAACGGGCCAGGAAAATACTGTATGTTGTCTGGAAAAATAGTAAAACCCCATAAATTAAAAAATGTTTGCTTTGCTGAGGTACTTAGTGTTTTGTAGCCCAGAAGAATAATGTAGCTGGAGGAATGAATAGCAAGCGATAAGTGCTTAAATGGTGCCATAAATCACGTTTTAGAAGACTGCCAATATGTTTTACAGAATGGATTTCTATGGACAAATGGAGAAAAACATAAAGGAACACACTGTGAAAATGGCAGTAATAGAACAGTGTCTTTATATCAGTACGTGTTGTAATTTAAATTTGAGAGGACTATAAAATGAAGATCTGGTATCAGCGGCTCTGTGATTGTACTGCGTGTTTGGGTTTGTGGTTTTGGGGCTGTCCTTTTTTTTTTTTAAATTCTAGTAAAAATAGATCTCCTTTAGAGACTTACGTTTTGGTGCAAATGGGCACCTGCGTCAGCAAAACAAAGCTCTTGATCATCTTTTGTGAGTCATTATTTGTAAATACATAGTTGCATTCATACCATAGAGTATTGCTGGAGCAGAAGCCTAGTTCTGCAGCACCATTGGAGGCATGTGCCACCATCTTTAATTTCACTCTTGGAAGCTCAACAGATGGGAAGTAGTGTTTAATCAGGAGGCATTTAGGACTCCCATGCTCTGCTGCCAGCATGGTCCTTGCTGTGCCATGATCTTTGATATACCATTGAGGCTTTGTCATTTGACTTCGTCTTCAGCCACTGGAGAGGGTAATACCTACCATGCAGACTTCTGGAAAGCATTATCTTTGTAATAAGTTTCCTCAGGAGAGGTATTTAAACTTCTGCAGTATGGAATAATCGAATAGTGACTTCAGCCTCCTCCTTGCTGCTAGATGCAATAGCTAATAATTATCATTCCTGGATGCCCAAAACTTTACCCAGGAGGTAATGGCCTTGCAACTACTTAACTGACAAGAGGTGTGTAACTCTCTTTTGGATTTTCTTTTTTGGCATTTCATTTATCTGAGCTAAACACAACTGGTGTGTAAACATCATCAGTCTTGATGTTATGAGAGAATGTGTTTTGCGATAGCACTTCAGCTTCAAAAAAAATATTCCTGGTTTAATTCTTTGAAACTTTTTTCTGTCCTCATAAGCTGAAGCTTGGATGGAAAATTTCTGGAAGAGTGGTAGCAAGTGTCATCGTATTTACGTCTGTTGTTGATGTGATTTCTTAAAAAAAAAAATATCAAGTACACGTTATACAACTGAGTGGATATTAATTGATATGCTTAAAGAATTTGATTTTAACCTTCTGTTTTCTTAAGAGATGAGATTTCAAAAGATTCTGCATTCCTTTGCAAGGATCAGACTGGGTATTTGCTTGTGGGTTTTTGTTGGTTTCAAATCTGCAGACACTTCTGTCCTCCTGTGAGTCATTAATTGAAGCCTCGTTTATGTGTTGAAGCTTGGTATTGATGGGTTGCATAGAACAGCATGAGTAACAAAATTGGGAGAAAATAAGAGTGTTGCCAGAGCTGAACAGCGTCTGAATTTAAGGATTTGGTTTACCTCATTGTTGAGTTGACTGTTGCTTCAGAATCAAAACCAAGTTAATGGTTTGGTTCTAGGATTCTGATTTTTGAATGATGTTAGTATAGCATTGACTTCATAAAGATGTCAGATTCTCTTTCCAAATGAGGCTAAACGTTTCTCTAAATCCTGTCATATCTAGTGATGGAAATGCAAACAAAAAGCAACTGTGCCCTCAGGACAGTCAGTTCTAGAAATATGAATTAACAAAAACCCTGTTTGACAGAGACACAAGAATTCCAATGTTTATTTTAAAGAGAGAATTAGCCTCTCTTTATTCTGCACGACAGTTCTGAAGCTCATATGGTAAGAAACACTTAACCATGTACAGAACTACTTGGAAATGTTTTGAATTACATCTGATGTTTCTGAACTTTAATTGCCTATTTATCCCAGTTTAACTTCAGAAGAGCCCTTGCAAGTAAACAAACATTTTGTTTAAATGTTTCTTGTGAAAGTTAATGTATGTACATCTATACCAGATCAAAGGACATGTGATACGTAATTGTTGTTCTACGTAGTAATTTCCTTTATAACTGCAACGAATGCCATGGGGAGGAAAGAATGAAGGCTTGCAGCTTCTCTTAGTTTGCTACCTAAGGAGTTTCCCTCTGATGGATTAAATGCTATTAAAGATCCTTGGAAGCTATCATTTAATTTTATTCTAGTATGACTAGGTTTCCAAACTGTACAGATTGTTGGGATCTTGTGCACAAGGGCTATAAACGTGGCTGGATTTATTAGGAAAGGCCATAGCTTCCAGTACAGAGTGAAGTTGATGTGAAGGGAGCCCTGTGGTGCTGAGCTTGCTGAGGCTGGCAGTGCAGCCCCCCTTACTGGCTTGCTTCAGTCTCTTCGCTTTGCCAGCCGGGGTGGCACCCTCATTCATCCGTGCCCTCTGAAGACCTATTAGGATAGGGAGGGAGCTGAGTGCCGATGGGGTCTGTAGAAGATGCATGTGTGCTAACAGTAGCAGCTGAGATCTACAAACAGTTCACAGAATTAGATGGACGTCTGCAGGACGGAGCAGGCTTCTGAATTCTTTGGGGAGGATTTGCGTATATAGTTGCACTGTTACATTTGATATCCGTTCTTCATGCTGTGTGCCTATTCTTCTGTCCTAGTGCCTTGAGAATTAGTCCTTAATGTTTGACCTCACAGTCAGTGAGGTTGTCAGAAGCTGAGGACCGGGAGCTGCACATTGCATATTGCAGGTTGTTACAATCATACAGCAACTCTTTTCAAAAGTAGGTATTTTTAAGAGAAGTAAAAATAGATAATTAGACTTAATGTTACTGGGGATTTCCAAAACTGTGATGCAAAATTATAGTGAAACTGGCTTTATCTATAAATAAAAATGTAACTTTCCAACATTAAGTAATATGAATGATACAAATATTGAGATAATAAATGCAAACAAATTTAATGTAAAAAAAATCTAGTACTCCAAGTATTAGAAGTCATTAATATTAAAGTTACCTGATGAATCAAAACCTAGATTTATATTTAATTCTACATTTATATTACATATTTTATAAATAATTTTGTAAGATAATATGTTTTAACAGATAAATTATTAATAAATCAGATTTGTATGTTACCCTTATGAATAATACATTATCATGTAATGTTTATATGATGATGTATTTCATGGTGGCTTGTGCTCTAACATCTATAGGATATTCTTGTTTATACAAAAGTATGCAAAACGAATCCTCATCTTCATATGGGTCTGTCCTTAAAAAAAAAAAAGACAACTTCAGATTGGTGATAATATTGTGAGCCCAGGAACTTGTGATTTCTTTGTCACTTAAGATACTGTTTTCTTGTTACCTTGAATCAGTAGCTTTACTCGCCTCTCGGCTTTGCCACTTGTGGAATTTATTTAAATTGCCATTGTAGTGAAGCTTAATTGTGTGGGTTTTGCATAGTACTTTAAAGTATGTCCTGAACACTAACTATGTGGATTACTTTGAATTAATATAGATTTGTAGCTAACATGCTTAGAAATTCTATGTACCAAGGGGAATAGGGCAGTTTAGAGCTGGGGAATCTTAAATTTGGTGGGTTTTGGTTTTTTTACGGAAAATCTATTGCAGTGAAAGCCTGTGGATTCTGAATATCACAGCTGGCTGGATGCATTTTATGATAGGTTTTGAGCAAGATCCTGCAGCAGAATAGTAACTTGTGGTTCTATGTTGTTATATATAAGTCTCTTAAATCTATTTAATCACTTTTATTATTCAGTTTAATGGTGCTGCACTAACAAATATATGCTACTGTTTCTCTGAAGTCTTTCATGCCACAACAGGACCCCTATAACAAATCATCCTGAAATTCTGCTCACTTTAATTTTTCTAGGCCTATTCAGTAACTTGTGTTAATGTAAGTGTGTTGATATAGATTTGTGTGTGTTGATGTTTTTTAGGTTTTTTTAAAGTACTAAGATAATGAACATCAGCAGAATAGGGGTGAATGCAAGTAAGGCCATCTGTATTGGTTTAAAGTGGAATAAAATTCCCACAGGAACATAAACGCATGAGTAATATGGTGTTCTAGGGAAGAAATAATACAGGTTAGAAATCACAGAAATGATCAAAATCTGCTTGCATCGTCAAAGTACTAATTATGATAGGTAAATTCCATCAGTATGGAAATACAGAATGTTTTTGCCAAAAACACTTTCTGTGACTATTTCCTAGGTCGTTTTCAAGTTTTTCTCTCTTTCAAGTTAGTTAGAAATAATTGAGTATGGGTAGTTGTTTATTCTGTTGTTCTGGTGGAGAGTTCTTGCAGTCCTTTGAAATGAACTCAGGTTAAGAACCCTCATTACTTCATATCCTAGTCTTTTTCCATAGGAGAATGATAATATGTCAGTCTATTTTCATGCTGACACCATATGCCTTAGCGCGAACTTAAGACATGGCATTGAATATAAAGAGGGTGTGCAAATTCCATTATTATCCCTCACTTTCGCTACTTCGGAGTTGACTTTGTGGATTCTGATGTGGAAAAAATAGGCAAGGACGCAGGGGCCTAGCCCATAATGCCCAACTGATGAACTCAGGCATATGTGAGATGTCTATATTGCCTGGTAACTAAAATCTGTGACACAAAATTGCCCAAAAAGGTGCAGCTGTGATTAGTACAGAACATAGGCGTATTTAGTAATAAATTAAGAATTGCCTTGTTCATCCTTTTCCTGTATGAGTATTTAAGTCAACAAGTCTACTTTCAAAGAGTGACAGAGACAGACAAACAGCCCAAAGATTGAGAGAAATGAAAAAAGTTCCAGAGGTTTCACAATGTGTGAGGATTCGTTTTAATGTACGTTTGCTACTCTCTATATCTTCTGGGACATAGACTTGCCCCAAGGTTTATTAAGTATTTTGCTGGTGTTGGTTAAAGCTAGAGCAATTTTATTGAACAACTTTACTACTTTCTAAACACTATCAAACCATAACAGTGCCTGAATTTGATCATGTCACTAAGAGAATTACTCTTAATGAGTCAGAGTAATAACTAATGTCTCTTGCTGTCATGATAAAATTGGCAAAGACAGGTTAATCTCATAGGCTTTTTTGATTGTGCGATTTGTAGAAAAATACTTCTTTCATTTAAAGGAACTATTTTGTTTCAGCCACCCAACAAAAAAGAAAAGCCCCTATCTTACTGCTTATTACTCGGCATTTGAATGTGCTCACTACAGAATACTCCACAAAGTTTGCCTGTGGCTTATTTAAATGTGAAAGAACACATGTGGGTAGCTGGGAAACACATTTTTGCAAGCTATTATCTTTCTCTGCCCAATTCAGTAATTCCAAATACAAGTATGCTTGCCTGCCCCTAGGTAGCATTGATATGTAATTGCCTTTGATGGTTAGTTGTATTTGGCTTTGTCATGAAAAACAGGTCCATGAATTCTGTATATTAATTATAATAGTCTTAAAATCATTTTTCAAGATCAATATAAAGAAGTTTAGCTACAGTGTCTTTGCATGCATGTAATCATCTACATCAGAATCCTTGAGGAATCACAATAACAGTGATTCATTCATAATTCACAATTTCCATTATCTTCGTTCTACATTTAGTATGTGGTAAAATTTATAGCTTCATTTACATTGTGTTCTATGAATAATAGAAGAAATACAGTGAAGACCATGGGAAATGATCTCGTTGCTGCAGATGCACTCTTAAGCCAATCTGCATTACAATACAGCATATTGCCTCCTGCATGACAGTTTCTACAGAGCCTGCAGCTGCAACAGGGACACTTCAGATGGTCTTCATTAAATGTAAACTATTTCATTTTCAGCTTCAAAGCAGCATGATGATGAAACCTTGGATAAATTGCTGTAGGTAAATGATACAGTTGCAGTCTTTAATGATGCAACTACAGTATATCTTCATTTGAGCACACTCATAGACAACAAGTAGAAACAAGAGTACTTAAGAAAGCAACCACGGTTTGTAAGAATGGTCTTCCGTTTTTAACTAGTTAGCACTCTGAATGGATAAAAGCACTTTTAGGTACCAAGGTGGAAATCTTTTCTGTGGTAATTTTAGTTATTGTAGCAGCACTGGCTTGGAGCGTAATCTCTCATCAAAAGAAATAATCCTAATCGAAGTGGTAGAAATATTTATAAAAGTTTGGTAACATGGCATAATGAAATCCTGTTCCCATTTATAACACATAATATATTAATATTTTTATGTTCGTTTAAATTTTTGCTGGCATTCAGTAACCTTGCACTGCACTTCTTTTCTTCTTTTTTTTTTAATTAGGGAAGGCACGCAGTCATCTATAGAAATTACCTTAACTGCAACTTGCTGAATCTGATAGTACATTTGTGATGGATTGACCAAGATATGTTCTTTACAGTTAGTATGTGTTAAGATATGCTTGTTAGCTCAGTTAAAAGTTAGAATTTAATTTTGTTTTTAGTTGTTAAATTTTCAGCCTGTTTCACTGAGATCACACAAACAATTTCACAATCCATTGAGGCAATAAATAATCTTTTGATTCTTACTACAATAATGTATTCTACGTAATTTTTTTTCTTCAAGTAGTGAGGAGATCATGATAGTGCTTTCAGGATGATAAAGGTGACTAATCTATTTAAAAACCAACCAAACAAAACAAACCAGCCAAGTTATCAAAATATGAAAGCAATTTAGGCTTGTCCCCTGCAAAAAAACCCCAAAAAACTATGACAAAGTTGTATGCAATTTCGAGTACTTTGCAAACTTTAATTTGGCTGATTTAATTCTTAGCCCCTCTTTGTGCCAGCACTCAGCTAGGCATACTTTAATGAGAAACACTCTGAGAAGAGTATATACTTTGCTATAAATAACTGACATACTGTCATTCAAATGAAAAATAATGACAGTTAAAAGCAGTAGGATATCCTTCAGTTTTGGAGAACTCAATGTTTTCTATGCAAAACAGCATAGCATAGGTTAATTCTCTGAAATATTATTCAGAGCGGTATTCAGATGTCTAAGATGATGTCATACCTTTTTTCCCCAGCAGACGGTTTGATACCAAAACCGATCTTGTCTGTGTGGAGTGAAAGCTTCTTTTTCTCTTGTTTTAGAACTCCGATGTAAGGATACATAAAGCTGTTTCTTAGGTGCTTCAGTATGGTTGTTTTTTTTTTTAGTTGCTCCTTCCATGGAAGTGTTGATACTCAAATTATGCTCTTATCTCTGTGATATTACTATCAATTCTGCTGGTGTTGGTTCCTACAACACTAAGCTTTATCTAGCTTTGCAGACATGTCAGATATATCCACGCTTCATCTTTAATTTGTCTGTAGCGAGGCTACTTTTAATTGTTCTTGATAATCCTTTCAGTGAAGTTCTTGAAGACAAATGGGACCTAATGCACTATTGGACTCATTGGGTAAAATCCATGCTCCACATAGGTCAATAGGAGCTTTTCTACTGATGTCAGTGAAGCTAGGATATTGACCATTTATTTGAACATAAAGGAGCAACAGATTCAATCCCAGAGCTGTTTTTCCCTACTTCAGCCTTTTGGAGATCACGGTTACTATTCAATGAGTTTTAAGTGGTAGATAGGAAAGTACTTTATTGTACGCTTTATTTCTTGTACTTTTTAAAATCATGATTCTACCTGTTCAACACGATTCTGTTTGTATTGGCCAGCCAGGACGCACACCTTTTTTCAGAACAGTCTCTCTTTTCTGAAGCTTTACCAGGAGGATGTGACTGGATGTACAAATATGGTGTGTGTGATCCAATAGATGGGCTTGGGTCACCCTGAGAGGACTTGTCTAAGCAGCATAGAGAAATTGCAGTTGCGATACCTAAAAAGTATGTTTCTTCTCTTGGCCAAAAATAGGAGCACATGAGCAAAGCAGGACACTTAGGTGATGAAATGATAATTGCTATTCTGAAGCCCATTTATAGCAGTTTGGATGGCTCATTGATCAGGGATTACTCTCCAACTTAGTCTCTGTTATTAACCCCCCCTCCCTTATTGTAAATAACTTTACATTCAGGTGCATGTATTTTGTAGATATATGGAATACATGTCGTCGTCTTTAGCTGGAGTATTTCCTGCTCTTAACTTTGCAAAGAACTGTTTTATGGATGATCCTTTTTGTTATGTAAAGGTTGGCAATAACAATTGCAGACAAATCATCAAAAGCAATATACAGTAGAGCTGTATATTATCATTCTTTTCTTCTTATAATGATAAATAATTAGCAAAAAATTATTGCTCCATGTTTACTAGAATGTTTCCATAAACCTACATCTGTCTACCTATCTATTTACCAAGGGATAACAGTGACTGTGGTGTGAACATGTAAATATTGAATACCTATGGTGTACAAGAAAATGGGGAGGGGCGGAAGGGTGGGGGTGGATGAAATTAGATATATCAGTAAATTCAGCTACTCTGTAGAAATCTATATGTAATGCCAAATGAGTTGCATAGCAAGCAGAGGGGCATGTAGAGTACGCAGGGTAAAACATTGCGTTGTTTGATAGAATATGTTATGAGACCACTATTTGAGATTTCATGAAGTGTGAAAATAGTATTTTTTGTAACAAAACAGTTTTAACAACGTTATTAATAAGTGGATTGGAAATAGTTGATCATTCTATTTTTATAGCTAGACGTTTGAAAAGTTTGCTGGCTTGACTGTTTCCTGCTCTGTCAAAGAGGAGTGTTCATGTTTTAGAACTGCAAATGAAACTAGCGTCCTCACATCAGTCTTCCGTCTCTGCCTGATGTCTTGCGTAAGTCAGTTTTTCAATTAGATGGTGGTTGAGCAGAAAAAAATACTGATTTGTTACAGTCCCTTTCTATTAAAAAGCTATAAAGTTAATAGAGATGTGTGGGTATTGTGGATTTACTGTCTGCGAAAGGATTCAAAAAGAAGATTGGCTGAGTCACTGGTCAGAGAAGTGTTAATCTATTGAAACACCAATTTCGTAGGGCATAACCTATTACTGATATGGTTAACATGTGCCGTTCTTGCAAAGAGTGCTTTTGTTGTACCTAATTCTGGCACCTATTTGCATGCTCTTTCATTAGCACCAACTTTTTGAACTGTTAAGAGCTTAGATCTGCCCTTAGATCCACATCTATAACTTTCATTGATTTCAATAGCAAAATTACATGTATCTAAGTGCAAAGTTCTAATAATATGCTTGTTTTCCTTAAAAGTTTCTGAGAGAACTTTGACATCACTGGACTATAATTCAATGTCAATAAATAGGAAATTCCTATTTATTCTTTTTTCGCCTTATTTTTTCTTTAACTCTTTAAACTCTTTTTTAACTGTTTTATTTTTTTTCTTATTTCAGTCCACAAATAGTGCTGTTTGATGTTTGGCCCTGCCTCTCTACTTCAGTTATTTGCAGGACTCCAGTAGGAGGGGATAATTGGGATAGTTTGAGGCAGTCTCTGTTCCATTAATGTGGCTCCTTTTCTCTTGAGAAGCAACACAAAACTGTTAAAACACACTGTAATGCTGTAGCAACCTTGTATCCACAGTGATTTCCAAAAGAATTCACTAGTATATGATAATCCATCATTAATAATTCCATCTTAAATACGAAGTTTTCAGACTCTGGATGAGTGGGAGAGACTAAGGGGTGGGACACAACATAACCTGTGGCTTTTCTAATATGTAATAAAAAAAGTTATAGCTGGTGCTGTCAGTCCTGCCTGTTAAGACTGGATACTGAGATTAAAAAAGAAGGCTAAAGAGAGAAACTTGTAATCAGAACCACAAGGAAAAAGATATAGCGCAAGAAAGGTAGAGGTAATGAGCTAGAGGAAGAAAGCAAGGAGGAGAAAACCATGAAAAAGAGAACTGAAACAGGCTTAGGAAGAAGGCTGAGGACTCATATGACAAATCCACTGGCGATCAGAATTGGGATGTGGATATGGATAAGCACTAGAATGGGAACCAATAAAGATTGGGTGAAATGGAGATCATACCAGAACTGGGAGATAAGTAAGAGTTTTGATATGGTTGGTAGTAGAAAAATTTAGGAAGTAAAAAAATCCGTGAAATCCTGTGAAGGATGTTCTAACTCCCTGCTGTGATGGTTTGCTATTGCTGTATTTTTGTTTCTCTATTAGGCTACAGTCAGAATTCCAACCTTGCTGATACCCCTGGTGTCAAAGTGTTGGTGTGGCTGCAGCATGGGCTACTGTAATTGCACAGTCCCATGCTTTTTGGATTGCGAGCTGTGCCTTATTCACAGTACATCTTCTTCGGTGATGAATCAAGGCTGGATAGTTAGAAAGGCTTTTGTCTTTGAAATCTTACCTGAAAAGTTATAATGAATGAGATGAGAAGTCAAAGAATAGTCTTGTGTTAATACCAAACCCTCACCTCATAGGAAAATTACAAGAATTCAATACTAATCCATGCTTGTGAAATTGTAGGACAGAATACTGATGAATGCTAAAGAAAAATTAAGTGGAAAAACTAACTACTGCCAGAATACTGTTTTAAATAGTGTGCAATAAATAAAGCAGGAGTCATTTTGGTTCAATGTCAACGAACCAAAATACTGAAGAGCTGCTCATTAAGCAAACTGCTATTCTTTGTAGCAAATGAGGCAAAGATATTCATTAACTCAGTTGTTTTCTAATTTAAAGGCTTGAATTTACAACCTATCACTTCTTGCATTTTTGTGTGTATTGCCTACATTTCAGCTATTCCAAGTGTTAGAATGATCTGCCTCAAACTTCTGTTGGTTTGATGGTAATACTGAAGGATGCAAACTTCTTTGCTTAAATTTGATATATCTGAAAGCTGCGTGGAAAAACTCAGTGGGAGACTAACCATCCATAAGTACAAAGTTTAGTTTTCCTTATTCATGAAACAACCGGTTGAAATTCCGAAACATCAGGAAACTGAAAAGTATGTTTCTATGGTTGCTTGGTTTCGGTGTGGTGTTTCTTTTTGGATTTTTTTCTTGTGTGTGTTTTTTTTTCCATCAGAATATCTCTGTAGTCATTTACTTCTATTACAGATGATAAGAACATGATCAAAGGAGGACTATATTAGTGTAACATACCAGCAGGTTACTATTTGGATTACAAACTGGATACAAGTTTGAAGGAAGCATGGGAGAGTCATGACTCTTGGTACTTACAGTCTTTCCTTTTTTCAAAAGGAAAAATAGATAGAAGTGGTTTTCCTTAGTGACAGGAGGTGTAAAGACTATTTTAAATTGCATATTTCCAGGGTAGGCTGAGTAGCTTTGCTGGGATCATGCAGTTAGGACTGCAAGAAAAAATCTGAGGTGTAATCTTATTCTTGGACTTAATATTTTACAATATTTAAAATAATTTATCCTTTTGATGCTGTTTGGTACTGTGTTTTAGCAGTCTTCTGAATATGCTGAGTGCTTTGGAAATCTGTGGGATTAAAAACTGCATATAATTCCATGATGTTGATAGCATTTTGCTTGCTCACTTTAATGCTATATTTACTTATGTATCTTTGATAGGAAGGCATTGTAAACCAGCCATGTACTCCAGGCTGGATACTGTTATCCACAGAAGCATTTAGATGTTCCATCTACTTAGGTGGAATACCTTAAAGTAAATTCTCCTCACAGTTGATAATGATATTGTCATAAGGTGCCTTGCTCTTTTCTTCAGATTGGCCATAAATTTGTGCCTTATCATAGTGCTAGAAGGTACCGTATGAAAAGCCTTGTGGATAATACTTCGAATCATTAGAGAGTGCGTCATTTTTCGTAAGATGAAAGGTATTAGCACCTTTCATATCTGGAGTATTTCCAGCTCTGCAGTTAAGTTCTGTAATTATCTACAGCAATTTGAAATGAGTAACAGTAATTTTTAATGTCTTGTCATAAAAACTGATGTGTGCTGCTGAATTGCTGCTGTATTCCAATCCAGAAGTGGCTCCATTTTACTGACGTGTAGAATTACATTGTATCTACTTCTTTTGAGGTTCTGAGAGCGTATTCTGAATTTTTGATGTATAAAATGTTGAGATGTCATAACATATGAAACATGGATTTCATGCTGTTATTTTCCTGCTGATACCTGTGCTTATTTCTACTAAATCATACATGGATGTGATAAAACCACAGAAATTTTTTCACCAGTTCATCATCCTTACTCTCCTGTTTTACTCAAGATATTCAATTACTTGAGGAAGGAATATGTACTCTTTTTTATAATTTTGACCAACTTAACACTTTTGACCTGCCATTTAAGGCCGTACCCCTATGTCACTGGGAGAAATCAAAGATGAAAGGATGAATGCTTAAAAAAAAAAAAGTTGAGTGTGAGTACTAAAATTATTTGATGGATCAAGGCTAGAACATACTCTTACCTAATTCAGGCTACTGGTATGTTCTAGAACCTGAGCAGACATTTAGAAGTAGTAACATGATTTCTTTGTGTTATACAGCCTTTTTGCTCTTGGAATGAGGCTCTTACTCCCCTCTGAACTCTTCTGCTTCAGCTGTTCAGCTCTGTTTTCTCCAAGTGCAGTTAGTTGCTTTATGGTTTGAAGGAATGTATTGGTTTACTCACCTGTTAGAACTGTAATAATATTGCCTTTGGAGACCACCTTGGTAATAAATCTGACCACTCTGTTCCCCAGAATAAAATAATTAAAATAAAAATTGAATGTGCCAGAAAGTCTGTACTACAAACAGAATGGATTTGCGGGCTATAACTCTAAACATTTGGCACAATGTTCTATATCTTGAGAACAAGAAGGATTTCCTAATAAGGCTATATTTCACAAGGAACTTTAAATACAGTTTTCAAAAGCTTATTTTTCTCCCCAGATAAAGTTGCACCTAGTGCTACTGATAAGACTTACAGTATAATTAAATTATTTTATTGTTCTAATTTTGAGGTGAGCTACCTGTGTGAACTCTGTCTGTGGAACTAAGAACATATATTTGAATGAGGTATGGGAAACGACAGTTTTGGGAGAACTACACCTCCTGCTGCCATCCAGCCAGAACATTTGCATTTTGTGTACAATAGCAGTTTTGAGTGTTTTTGAACGAAGATGCGTTATTTAAACTTCATATCTTTTTGTCATCCCATTTTTGGGTCTTGAAATAGCAAACATACTCCCCCCTCATCTAAATACAACAGCGTTTCTTTATGTTTCGTTTTTTACTTTATACTCCTTTTTTAATGGTAATCTGATGCATGTGTTGTACCCCTCTGATGAAGGATGGGTGTAAAAAATTTTTAAAAGCTGTTAATAGAAAGACAATGCTTTAACTTCTGTGTGCTTAAATGTTTTTATACTGTTCTCCATTATTTGGCATTATTGCTAAATCTGAAGTTATATGATGGTGTTACTGAAAACAGTTTCCTCTTCAGAGAATACTACAGAAAACCTAAGATTCTTATCAAATTCAGTAGAATAATTCCCTCTGACTCCCTTGGGATGCTAGATTTAGTTTGTAGTGAGCTGAAGTTGTAGAGGTTGCTTTTAACTAACATCGTTTACTAGTTTATTCTGTGTTGATGAACCAGTAGCACCTTTGGCAGATGCTTCCTTTATTCCTAGACTTATTCTCTTTTCTGTCACCTTTTGAAGCTATAGTTTACTTTCAGGTAATAAAATATGAATCTGTATATTAATAAAGATACAGCTTATAAAAGACAATTCACTTCATCATATTTCTTGTAATATGTTACTGAAGTGTGCTGAAATCTGTTCTTCATGAGGGGACACACAATGCATACTCATGTTTCCAGACTTGTGAATTACACAGAAATTGTTTGAGTCTGTCCTTCATCTTTTTTCATTTTTGAAAGAGTAAAAGAGATGCACATAATAGGCGATGCTATGTATTAACCTGTTTAGCTTTTAACAGTTATAGAGAGTGGAAAGTTTGTCTACTAGACTTTGTGTAAATGGATGTTAGTGTCATGGGTGTCCACTGGTCTTGAAAGACCCTCATAAATCTTTACAGAGGCTGTATCACAATTATTGTTTAAGCTGTAGAAGGAGCTAAATCTATTCCCGTATTCATGACAATCAGTAAATTCTCTGTTTCTTTTGTGAAGAGAATGAATGTTTGTTTTGTTAAATCCGTACCTGTTTTCAATAACCTAACAGCACTGGAAAAAACACCACCCTGGTTTTCATAAGCAATCCACAAACTATACAGTTGTCTTCAGTGGGCTATGTGGTCTGCCTGTTGGTAGAAAATGTCACATCACATAACCATGATGATACAGGCATATAATTAATGATATATTTAAAAAGGTGGCACTTCCAGAATAGAAACAAAAACAAATTCTGAAGTGACACAATTGCAGGCTTTTCTAATAACTCTGTCTCTACCTTTCCCTTAGCGCACTCTGTTGTTCCCAATGCAAAGAGGGGAAAAAACTATTGAACGCTGCAATGTAGTCTTTGTCAAGACCTACACTTGTAATAATAATAAAAAAGCTTCTGTAAAGGAATAGCATTTAAATTTACAAACAGTTCCTGAGTTGAAGTAATTCCTTTATTAAATAGAAAACAATAAGCAGGCTTAATGTGAACTGTGACTAGAATTTCAATAGAGCTGATCCTTGTGGGATGTTTTTATAGTATGTGTATCTAATAGTCTTAAATATGCATTTAAAATCTCAGCCTTTTGGGACTGCTTTTTTCCACACATTCTTCCAACAGTCAGAACGTGCATTAAATATCATTGCTTGAAACTCTGGGGCAGTATAACAATATACCAATGCATTGTTGTGTACTTTGCACAAATTCAGGCTAAGTTAAAAACTTGTATTGATACCCAGGAAGATAATCCACAGAGAGTAAAGCTGCTTCTCCAAGTGGGGGTTAAATGACATTACAAAGGCCGCAAGATAATACTGGCAGAGCTAGGATTACAGTTGTGGTGTTCTGTATTTTTGTTCCAGGCTCTGTCTCATTTTTAAATCTCTTATCTCTTAATCCCTGTTTAATATGCTTTTTCCAATCGGCTTCTGAGAACCTCTTTCTACCTAAGGTCATACATACTAAAGTTTTGGTTTTTTTTTTCCCCATAGCTCCTGCAACTTTTTTTCTTTATTTACCAAAAAAAGCAAAAATTTTTTTCAATGTATTCAATTGAGTACCTTGTGTGTTTCTAGGTCTTCCCTGGTTTAGGTTTCAGTACCCATCTAAACTTTCTTCAGAGCGTGTTAGCAGTATTTCCTGTGACAGGATTACACATATCACGGAGCAAGAAAAACCGCTGCTTCCAAATGTAGGCCTGTATGTGCTTGCCAGCCTGAGAGGAGCAGTGTGGCATTTGTATTGTCACTGACGCTCCACCCCCTGAGTTTAATGTTGTCTTGAAAGCATAACACCTGGAAGATAGGACAGTGTGATGGTTAAGCACCCGAAAAGTTAATTGTCAGACACTGTAAAATCATTCTGGGAAAAACTGCTTTTCAGAAGGGGGTATGTCAGATTAGCTCAGAGTATGTGGTGCGTATTCAGCTAAGAGAGACTGTAGGTGAGTACACTGAAGAGCTGTGAGCATAATGAAGGGTGCTTTTTTTTTTCCTGCCTTCCTATATTTAATGTCAGTGTAGTTCTGCTAGGGAGTGAGACTTAAGTCTTTCAAGGCCTTATAACTGATCAAATGAGGGATTCATTGAACTGAACAGTTCCTTCAGTCAGGGAAGAGTGGTAACTGCTAGCCTACAGAAGTTCATGCAATAAAAATCTCGGAGCAGTAAATGGAGGATGAGCATCACAGCCGTGAACCATATTTCTTACAGGCTTTGCATGTCTTTTGCAACGTTACGTAGGGTTACATTTCTTTCTACTGTATTGGGAATGGGAATAATGTCTAATTTAAATATGACATAAATATAGACTGTTTAAATAGTCTGTCTAGTAGATCAGTTTTCAATAGGATAAAGCCAAAAGGCATTTGCTATTGATCTGTTTTCTTTTATGCTTTGAAATCAGACTGAATTGGCTTCTGCTAAAAAGCAGACAGAACTATCTCTATAACAAATTGCGTAGGTCTAGGCATTCATCTCTAAACCTCAGAGAGGAGCAAGTGTTCCAAAGATACTGATTCTGCAAACAAACTGTATTAGATCTCTGTGACAAGTTAAAGTGGATTTGCAGTGTCAGAGGCAGCAGTTGTCAATGTCACATCTGTGTCAGGTGTTCTGGCTGTGGGGTGACTCCGAAGAGTTGGGGACATTACCTTCATCAGCCAGGCTGCAACATGTGAAATCTACAAATGGATGTAGAGATGGTAGATGAGGGAGAAATCAATCGAGTCATCGCAGCATTAATTTCTGAAATATTACTGAATTTCGCTTCTTAATTGACTGGTTTTAGTGTTTCAGGGAATTTGCATGATGAGCTGTTTATGCGAAAGAAGGAATCTTATTTATGGACTTAAGTTGGACAGTGTTTCTTTTAACCCAAGTTAAAATATTATTTTTCCTATTTGCTATCCTTGTTTTCACTCAAACTTGTTTTTGCTTTTGTTTTTTTTTTTACACAGGAGAATGGTACCATGAAGATTGCTGGATATCACCACTGGAAATTGCTGCTTGCTTTACTGGTAACGTTTTCAACTCTGATATTAAGTATCTCCAAGATCCTGAGGTCTGTGGAGAAGTTTTCTTTAAGATGTCATAATTTACAGTAGGGGCACAATTGCAGAGAGCCCAGAGCTTCTAAAATTTTCTGATAAATAATGCCATGAGAGCTGGTTTTGAATGCTTAGCATTTGAGAATCTAGTTTTTTACTGGTAGGTTTATTGTTATATCTGTAAAATTATGTCCCATCCGTTCTTAAATCTTGCTCATGGAGCATTGAGATAAGTAGGTTAAAATGAAATCTCTTCACTTTTGTGAATTGAACTGACACATTTTCTTCCAGCTCAATTTGCTATTGAAATATCTCTTTCTGAGATGCCCTTTGCCTTATAAGAATTGTAGATTATGCACTTCATGCCTCTGCTGTATGCTAATGAAGGCGAGGCACATTTCAAATGAAATACCTGTTGAGAAATATGGGCACATACAATATCTAAACTACAATTTTCATGAAGAAAATAAGTGGGACAATATTTAAACCTGAATTGATAAATAGGTACTTATTATTTTACTGTAATTTGAAATTGCAGTATCTCTTGTATAATTGCTCCGAATAATTGTGGCATTTTTTTATGACATTAAATGAGTTTCAATCAAATATTGTTCACGTATTTCTAGGGAGATGTGTATATTTTAGCCATTAGATCAATAACGCTTTCTTTGCACAGGTTTTGTATGAAAGATACAGATGAAATTACAGTTATTTCAACACTGATATTATACGTGAAAGACATTTTCAACCTGTGTAGCCAAGAGTTCTGTTTAATGCTTTTCCCTAAACCCCCTCAAATGTTCCTGATTTCAAGTACTCCCCCGATTGTTCATTTAAAATTATTTCTGTCCCCTTTTCATCTGTGGTGTCTCATTAAAAACTAGGACTTGAGCAGGATATAGAAGTTTCAAATACGCTTAAAAATACTGAACTATACCACTTTCTGAGTCTTTATTCTTTCATTTCAAAAGGTGTCCCTAATTGTGGCCTTTTTTCTATGATTTTTTTTCACCTTTTTCATTACAGTTATTCCCTCTACACGCTAAACCCCTGAGCAGTGCCCTCATATTGTTATTACAGGTTCTCTCACGCTGGTATTATGTATGGTCCCATGCTGCAATATGATATGTATAATGATCAATCATGAAATGATTTTTTGTGATTTTAATAACCTTTTGCAAGTTACCTTTGTCCTTCTTTCACACATAAGATTAGTATTAAAGGCAAGCTGGACTTAGAATAATTGCTGTTAATTTTTCAATGGGAACAGAAAAGGTGGATTTTTAAATATTTTTTTTAGTAAGAGTTCAAATAAGTGTGAAATCATAATGCATATGCTTTATTATGCTTCAGGTTCCAATCTAAATCAGTCACTTGTGAGCAAGTGTTGGGAACCTCTTAAAACAAGTGAAGCTGAAAAGATGAGGGCCATAAACGTGGGAATGACCCGATGGGTTGGAGGTCTGGGTGGTGAAGATGTTCTGCTCTTATAGCTAGTGTTGTTTCTGAGGTTAAATGTATTCAAATGTTATCTAAATAGAATTTTTACCATTTCAAGAACGCCTCTGTCAAGCAATCAGTAGGCCTATATACTTGCAAAATCTTGGATGAGCTTATAGGGAGATGCCATTTGGCTTTTTCCAAAGAAGGTATAGTTTTGATTTCTTCTAGCTGTATGAGTTTTCTGAGAGTCGGTGCCTCTGGAGGTTCTGTTGGGTTAAAGAGAATCCTGCGTTATCACCACCACAGGGCAGTGCCATTTTGAAGGTAGAATTCAACTTAGGTAAATAAACATAAGCAATTAATTGTTACTATGCTCATTATTCATCCCCTCGGTATGTTACCCTCAAAAACATTTTAGTTGTATATTTTTCCAATTAATTTAACTTGCCAATTAACATTAACTTTCTCTATATTTAACGTTCAGTGACGTAGCATATATTTGGTGTACAATATCTGATGTTAGCTTCCAAACCTATTGAGCAATAGCACAAAACAATACTGAGCGTACATAA
The DNA here is from genome assembly GCA_013398915.1 of Dromas ardeola. Taxonomy (NCBI): domain Eukaryota; kingdom Metazoa; phylum Chordata; class Aves; order Charadriiformes; family Dromadidae; genus Dromas; species Dromas ardeola. The sequence goes on from VYZM01004966.1 coordinate 23,264, forward strand.
AACTAATCATATTTATTTGCTTAACTCCTCTCCTGTGCTTTCCTTCATCTAGAGAACCCCTTCTTTGCCCTAACTGGGCTTGCTTCAGTGCATCACTGCCTTGTGGGTTCTAAAATGTTGCCTGTGGGGGATGATTGAACACAGTGACCAGTCTGTGAGTAGATGCAGGGAGCAGGTAATACCAGCTGCCTACTATCAATTGTATTCTGGTTTTGTTAATACACCTAGTAGGTAGGGGTTTTATCTCCTTTCTCCTGACCTTCGGTGGAACTTACATCACTGCAGGTAGTATAGAGGAAAAAAAAAAAACAACTTACCAAAACACAAATGTTGTGAGGTACTCGAGTGGATTTGAACCTGTATGAACTGACGCATGGAGACAGACACAAAAAATATATATGGTAGAGTAGAATTGTAGAAACAGTGCATGTCTCACCGTGTAGGGCAATAGAAAACACCACCCCCACCCCCAATTCTATAGGAAAACACTTAAGGTGGCTACTCGTGCTGTTTTATGTAACTATAAAGAATATAAGGAGGTTAAATGTTCAGAAATTTAACTGGTACAAATGAACATCTGTGATTAGATTTGCTTAGGAAGTAATGGTGCGTAATAAATTATTGTATTACACATAAATCATTCTTAAAAAGAAGAACTTAAGAAAGGGGCTGGGAGAAAAACAAACAACTGCTTCCTGAATGAAAAAGAAATCTATATGCCTTACGGGGCTCAAGAGGGGTGCTTTTTGGAAGACCTAATTATGTTTTCGAAATACTACTATTTCATTTTGGTATTGTTGTGTTACAAAAGAAAAATGTCCACTTCTGTCTCCTTAGTGTATGGCGCTGTGTGTAAGGCAGCACTTGAATAAAACCGTTCACGTGCCCAAAGGCATTTTTATCTCAATTTTGGACCCTATCAATGCAGTCTTGATAAAATTTTCAGTTAAGCTACTTGTTCACCTACTTTTAATGAGGTGTTAATGATACCTGAACACAACCGCAGATCTCTGCCCTCCTCAAATTCCCTTTGTTTTCCAGTGTATCACCAGCCACAGTTGTCACACAGAATGTAAACTTAGTTAGCTGCTGGTTGTGCAGAAGGTTAAGTGAGGCCCAGCGTAGCCTCCTTGCCCTCAAAGTGTCTCCTTATTTGTGTGGTGAGACTGGGTGGTAGCTGGTGGCAGCACCCAAGTTGTGTGCAAATGACTGGGGTCTCCTGAGGGCAAGCCGCTCCTTCCCAGAGAGAGCGTGGTGGTGACTAGGTTGTAGGGGATGGGAAGGAAGGTGGTTGTGACAGAAGTGTAGCGTGTGGGTGTGTTTTGTTTATATATAAAAAAATTTATATATGTATACAATGTGTATATATATAAAAACCCCTGTGAAGTGGAAAATATCTGAGGCGGGCCTGGTGGGTGGGATGTGTGTGTCTGACTAGGCAGAAGCTGAGAGATCCTGATGTGGTGTTTGTGCGGTGGTACCTGGCTGGAGGAACTGCCATTTGAACAGTGTCTGACATGTGCTGTTGTCACACCTGCCTCTCTCTTTCAGTTATGCTGGTACTCCAATTAATGCTGTGGTTTTGCAAATGTGGTGGGTTATATGTTGGCTGAGTAAAACTGTTAGTGGAACTGAGGGGTAGTAGATGTTTTATTTTTTCTTCATTGTCGCCTAGTCCCACGTTTTCATGCCTTATTTTCTAACTTGCTGGATCCTTAATTAGGAAAGTATGTTCTTGAGTGATGCCTATAAGATAGATCCCTATTAAGAAGGGTAAGATGGCTTTTCCATGTTTACAGACTGGAAAACACTTTACTCTCAGCTGTTTCTGAATGCTAGTGTATTCCCACCTCCCTAACTTGTATGTGCCTCTGTACTTGTTCCTAGGACACCTCTGAGCTTCTCATATGTATGTGAAATTAAATCCTCAGAGCAGCTGAATGCCCTGTGTGCCTGCTCTGGGTACTGTCCTGAGTCAGCACTGTCAGGCTTTCAGTGCCCCATGATTTAGCCAGGAGAGAACCTGCAGTATTTCCTCTATTGCCAAGCCCTTAAACACTGAATACGCTGAGGTCTCTTCGGGACCTCTTTTTCAAAACTGGGTGGGAATAAGGGCCTTTAATCTGTGAACTCTTTAATCCTGTGTTAGAAATTAGAATTCAGAAACTGCATGGAACAGTTCAAATCCTGTGAATGCGTAGAAATCAGTGATTCTGAAGCAAATGCTGTTCATGGGCTTTTCTTATTGTCCTATTATTGTAAAGTGCAGAAGACCTATAGTCACTATCTTATCTTTAGCCTCTACTGCCTACAATTGGTAGTGACTTTCCTGGCAATTTCTCTTCTCACCTTTATCTCAGTGTTGTGGAGAAGGAGAAGGCTTAGTTGTTATTTTCCTTGTGGGGAAGAGTAAGGAGAATGTCTTGATGCTGCTAAACATCAGAAAGACAGAGAAAAAAAACCAAACCCTAGATTCTGTCTCCAAGTTCAAAAGTAATAAAATAGTTATCCAGCGAAAACAATTCAGCGGGAGAAAAAATATATGCCGGGACTGCTTTACATAAATGTGTGGTGTGTTGTTCCAGGAAAACTAAAGATATATACATCTCCTAGGGAAATCCATAATAAGCAGTTAAACTGAATCAATAGACAATGCAAACAAAAGGGAGAGAAAAATCTCAGTATCTACCTTACGTACCTGAGAGCCCAGTAAGCCTCCAAAGGCAAAAGGAAATAGTCAACAGGTGGCAATAACTCACTCTCCAAGAACGTTATTGTGGCACCATCAGACTAACTTCAGACTACAGAAATGCAGTTCCCACCTCATGGGGCTGGAGGAAAGGCAGTTATGCCCCAGCAACCCAAAATGGACTTCAGTAGGGTAACATCCTGCTGCATGCCTTCCCGTTTGCAGCAGCTGTTCTTTAGTGTCCCTTTGAAGAAGCTCCAGCCTCATGAAGGTTCATGTTTGCTACTGAATCAAATGAAGAGAAATTTGCAGTAAAAGACTTATTCTAACTCTTGAGTAGCAGAAGGTTATAATTCTTAGGAACATTTCCCCTCTGCCCACCTATCTCCATTTAAAAAAAAAAAGTTTCCCTGTTGAGATTTCCCTGTTTCAGCTTTGGATGCACGTAGGATTTTTCACATTCAAGTCTTGGGCTCTGGAGAATGTATGTTGCAGAGAAATGTGTGTAAGGACTGGCTCCCAGTCAGGACTCTTAAAAATCTCGTGGAAGCCACTTTGTTTCTTTGTTGAAGTTCCTCTCTCTGTACTTGTAATGAGAACATGTTTCCCGATACTGTTTTTCACACTGTTTGCTCACCATTACTTACAATCCCTACAAGGCCTAATGCTTGCAGCAGTTTCAGTATTTGTATAAAGTGAAACAACTTTGATGGGAAAAGTCTCTTGTGTAAGTACTGACTGCTCTGTATAGGCACTCATTTCCTGGTCCATTGAACATCTCAGATATTTGGGGGCGTAAACTTTCTGCATGACTAATCATGTTTTTTCATTGTTACTATTGCAGGTTGCATTTAAGTTGTGGATAGTGTCAGATTTCTTTTTTTTTTTTAGGAAATAGAGCAATTTCTCATTGTGTAATAATTAAAGTGGAGATTTAATTATCAATTCAAAGGCAAACAATGTCTGTTTCTTGAGAATAAGTAATATGGCCAAGTGTCTTGCTGCCTATTTCTCTAGTGTGTTTGTAGAGTTGTGAAGTTTATATTTTGGTCTTTTTGTTTCTTTTCCTTGTTGAAATGTTTGCACAGGTGGTGTCTGCTTGGCATTGTCATTTTTGTGGCTTGTGAGTTATTTACATGTTCATTAAATGATTTATCTTTCACACAAAGCTTCGTAACAGAGGCCAGCTCCTGTTACATCATTGCTGTTAGCCCGAATTAATGAAAGAGATTGGAGTTTTTATTAGTGGGGAAGGAGCACTGAGTATGCTAAAAGCTTTAAACGATTTAGCAACATACTGTTAGCTTGCTACTGTGTTGTGTTACACACAGTAACTGTGGCAGTATGTATGCTTCACTCTTGAAAAGGGTGAACTCTTGTATACATGGTACTTACTACGTAGTACAGCTGCGTTCATGCTTAACTTGAATCTTTTAACTGTGCCTGGCAGTTTTGTTCTTTAATTTAGTAAGTAATACTTAACCAGATCTGAAGATAAAAAGTGTTAAATTCAGACCAGAAATTTATATGTCTTGGGCAATAAAGGCTATGACTCCTCTGTCAAAGGATTCTTCAATCTTTTCAAATGTTGACTTATGTTAGATTGCTCGGTCATGTCTTATGAAGATTTATAGACAGCTTTAATCACTCTGCCTTCTAGAGAGTCAACTGTTTGTGCATGATCCATGTTGTGCAGAGCCAGTCTGAAAAATCTTTCTTCACTTGGGTACAAGGGAATGCGGTGACGGGTTGCTGCACAGGGGTAACTCTGCTGTACGGGCACTTCAGGCCATTCAGTCATGTTGGCAGCAAGTGCTGTGGAAGCATGTACTTCATCAGCTTCTCCTGCACACTGCGCGAGAATTCTTCTGCACTGAAAGTTTCTCCCACTAATCACAGCTAAGCAATGGGGGATGTGAATAGGTGTGTAGTGCCATCCTGCCTTTTGGGTTCTCCTGCAGCTTCTGCTCAAACAGTGTAAACACTGAGATGGGTTTTATGGAGGTAGAGGAATGGCTTCAGCCTGTATAAATATGTAGTATAAAAACACGCTGATGCAAGTATAACCCCCGTGTAAGCTGTCTTTATTGTTAAAGGTAAGCAGAAATGCAGTGAATTTCTGTGCAGTCTTATGGTAAAGCAAGTTGTGTAAAAAGGACCAAAAAGAAGATCAATGTTTGCAGAAAAACATCTGTCAGGGAGAAAAGTAACTTGGTCAACTTTCATGTATTACTTAGTTAACTGTTATGACCTGTGCTAGATAACATGTTTTAAATGTAAGCATTTCTTTTCTTTACTTCCCTGAAGAGTTAACCATAGCAATATTCTTTTCTCCTCCCCTCCCCCTTTCCTGGGCTCTGGTCACTCTGCACAAGGAATAAATTGAAGCTGTGATGAATAAAAGCCATGGAGTGATCAGGGACTGAGAGGAGGTAGTAAACTGAGCAGCAGCAATTGTGCCTATCAGAAAGTCCTAGGTCTGTAATTTAGAGATGAAATTGAAGACATGGTGATAAATATAAGATGAAAGCTAACAATGAAACCTAGTACAACGAAAACCTTACCAATTTTTCTGTGTAAGAGTACTCCAGTCCCCAAACTGAATAAAAGGAGTTTCTTCTGGACGTGTATTAATCTGGAAACACTTCTAGATTACCTGTATGTAGGATCAGAAATAAGCAAAAAGCTGTGTGTATTGCAAGTGATATGATCAGCTTTGGACAGTGAGCAACTGTGTACAAAATTATAGTCTCTGTAGGCTCATAGAGAAATTCTGTATAAGGAAAAATAGGAAACAGATCTGTTGACAGCAATTTCTCCAGCTTCTCTATCTTTTAACTGTGGCCTGTAGGCTCCTGGCCATCTGGACTGCTTCTAAAGAGTGTGCAAAGGGTAAAAGGGACTGAGCTAATTCACTACACAGGGATGTGTACATTGCATCTGGAATACTGTTTTAATCTTTTTCAGCAAATGTCCCTTATTTTTGTAGGCTGAATTTTGTAGGCTGTCCTCCTCACTTGCTAAAGTACAAGGATCCGGGGTTGTTACCTCGCTCCATGTTACGCTTGTGAATCTGCTTCAAGTGAATGAATTTCCAAAGGCAAAGTTAAGTTGAATTCTATACCAGCACTCTGATAAGGAGCAGCAACCTTTCCAGGAAGCTGCCTCTTTTCAGTGCTTCTTATTACACTATTTAGCAAGTATCAAGCATTTATTATGTTGTAGTAATTACTTAAAATCGGTTATCATCCTAATGATAGCTTAAATGAATTCTTTCTTGTTTCATTGCTGTATCTTTCTGTAAAACGGTATACCTGACCAAAAACTCTGTGTCATTCTAATTGCACGTGACTACTTAGATCTATGTTTGTCAGGTAGGTATATAGCTGTTGGCAGAATTCAAACTACTCGTTTTCCATTGCCTTTGAAGGTGATCTAGACAGCATCCTATCAGGGATCAGCTGTCTCAGATGAGCTAGCTACAGGATGCAATGAAGGAAACATATGTCCATTGCGTTTCTGTTGAAGTTGTGAACTGGACTGGTATGCATATTCAGGACCTGTGTACCATGCCCCTTATGTGAATAGGATGTATAGATATAAAGCTTAAAATTAAATTCATTAGAGCTTTTGCTTGTATCTATACCATGTAAGCAGAATGAGATACTCTGGTGAAATTTAGGTACATGATGAATTTTTTAAACTCGTCAGTCAGCTTTCTGAGGCTGAGGGAAATATCTCTGCTAGAGAGTATGATCATGGAGGAGTTGCACAGGACTGAGAACCAGCTTGATAATAAATTTGAGTAATTTTTTTGATTAGTTGCATTCCAGAAATGAAAAGCAAATCTGAATTTCTCAGTCTAAGCTCAAGGACCGTAAAGCATGTTTGTTTACCATCTGCACCAGCCTTTCAGTCCCTAGAGTCATATGAAAAGACAGGCTATAACAATGGAGTACTTTCTTGCTGAAAGCAGCATAAGTAGAGTTTAAAAGACAACGCAGCAACTTTCTGAACAACAGATGAAGTGGGAGAAGCACCTTGTCTTTCTCCCATAGGTTTGAACAGTTGACACATGTTTACATGACTGAAAATGGATGGAAACATTTCTCATGAGGACATATTCATGGCTATATTACAGCAACAAAGCTGGTGATTTCTCTGTATCCTGAGGAGTTTCTTAATCCTTTCAAATAGTTTATAGTCCAGGTCAGAAGTAAAGTGAGCTCAAATTCTAGCATCTTGACGGAATTTAAGATGTGACATTCATGGCTTTTATTGGTATATGCTAAAACTGAGTTCTAATCAATGTCATCAGTCCTTGAGTCAGCAGAAAACACTTCTAAATAGATTTATTAGAAGCCTGAAGAGCAAGTGTCCTGTTTTCCAGTGTTTTCTTTTGTATTCAGTGAGTTTATGTTCGTTATAGTGACCCTTTGAAACAGAATACTCAAGAATGCGAAGGTGTTTTTTGTGGTGCTTGAATTCTTAATGCTGAGCCAGCATGCAAGCACAACCTACTATAAAGGCTACTTATTAGATTGGTACTCTGTATATGTAGTTCCTTGTTTCATCAAGTTGTAACTATGTTATATTAGGATTCCAAATACTGTTTTGGGGGGGGGAAGTAAAAGTTCTCAAGCACAGTTAGTAGAATGGCTATCATGACAGTCTGAAAAGCATGATCATAGTACCTGTGAGTTTTCTTGTTGAAGAAACCTCTTTCTTGTAGAATAAACTATTTTCATAGATTGGAGTATGTGTGTGGGGAATGCTAATATAGGATTCTTGACTCGCATATATTCAATAGACAAATCTTAATAGTGTAAACCTCATGCTATAGCTGTGCTTCATGACCAGCAGGTGGGTTAGGTTGGTATAAGGTCTGAGGAAGAAGGGAGGTGTCATGAACAGCTGGCAGTGTCCTAGCTTGTGTGCCCAACACAATTTTATTCTGGCTGCAAGAAGCCACAAGGCAAATGACCTCTTGTGCTAATAGGCTCAGCTTAAAGTCCTCTGTGGCTCTCTAACATACGCAGTGTCTATCATGGTGGCATATCAGGGTTTCATTAGCTGCCTACAAGATAGGGACAGCTGTTTAGGGCAAATTCAGTTTGTCTTCATATGACTGTATTGTCACAGAAAGGATTGCCTTGTGGTTAAAATAACATACTAGCTGAATTTAATGGCCTAGATGAAATTCCTGGTACTAGTTTACTGGGAGGCAGTGGTCCTAAGTGCTGTCCCTTATTGATGCTGACACTGTTATCTGTTTAAGAATTGCATACTCTTCCTAATTTAGAGATTCCCAGAACTGATCATTTATGAAAAAGATCATGGACTGCTCATGTGCGCTGGTAGTTCTGTATCTACTTAAATAGATTTCTTCAGTATTTGAAGAAATTCTTGAATATGCAGTTCTTTATTGTCTAATTCCCATTATATCTGTATAATTATAAAATGATAGCATTTTCCATGAATATTCTAATAGTGAACTCAGTTTATGATAATTGTGATGTCAGTCATCTAGAGAGTCATTAGACTGCTTATTAAGGATATAAGCTGAGTCAGGAAAATCAGATTTATTTTTAAATACCTACTTCGTCCTGTGTTTTTGGCTCTACAGAGTTCATTACATTGACTTTTCTTGTGAAGAGTTTTATCCCCCAAAGAGGAGAAGAGACAAAAGCATGCAGCTGAAACAGTATCTCTGTGTACTATATGGTTTTCTTCGTCAAATGAAAGAAGAATCTTAGCAGTGCCGAGTTGGTCATTGCCTTGATTTTGGAGCAGAATGAAGAGTATCTGAGGATCTAGCATATTAATTTTAATAAAAAGCATACCATAAAAACAAGAAGTCGTCTTAAATGTAATTTGTACTCTGAAAAATCATGCTGTTTCCAAGTGAGCACCTTCTTCCTTGCATTATTTTGGATCTGCGTCTGTCAGCCAGATCAAGTAGGTTAGAAATACTCTTTTTTCCTACTGCTTGTTGGTTATAGTTGGGAAAGGGTCATGATTTAAAATTTTTAAACCACGCTTTCTGTTCTTTAAGAGTAACTTAAATGACAGTCATAGGTCATGATAAATCGTTGACTATTGTCATTGAGAGTATGTGGCTGGAAATTCTAGAGTTCAGGGAAAAAATGCTCAAGCCTGTGATTAGCCTGTGTGAAAGTGAGGTGACTCAGAAACATCCCCTTCTAGTCTGTGGCAATCACATGGGGATGTTTCAGGATGCAGAAACCAGACTTTAACATCAGTAGGACAATATAAAAATTTAATTTGTAGCAAGATGCTGTTTGACTTAATGATGCTGAATATTTTTTTCTACTGAATAATATCTGTGAATGTGGGGAGCTTAAGTGACAAAAATGTCTCTCATTTTTCTAATCTTCTTACCTTTAAAAATAAAAGGGGAGGGGAAATGAAGGAGAGAAGGATGACTCTCTAATAATATTGTATGATGTTTTTCAGTTCTAGAGGGAAAAAAAATGCTTTGATAAGGCAGGAAACACTAATATCACCAATATTAAAAAAATTAACAAGGGATTTCATTACCCTGATTATTGATGATAGTCAGCTAGTAGTGGCTTCTGTGTGTTTAGGTTGTTGAATGCTGGAGTGTAACGCATAATTGAAAGCACCTTGAGAGAGAGTCACGTGTTGTTGTACCATATCACAGTATCATGGCTGATCCAGGATGGACTCTAGAAACCTCCCATGTGCCCACCTGCTCTTGGGAACAGAGTCTCTGGTACCTTTTCAGCTCTTCCTAGAGGATAAACAGGCCCAAATATATTCTGTTCTGTCTTGTAGTACCAGTGCAGACATTTTGCTAGCCCTCTGATTTTCTGGGTTTGTGAAATACTTGAAGGGGTAGCAGGGGATTTGTTTTCGTACCTTAAGCTTTGTGTGTCCATATGCACAAGATTGATCTTCTCCCTCCCCTTTTGGTAAGTGCTGCTGCTTAGGTGTCTAGGAAAAAAAAACCCTGGTAAGTCTATTAGGAGAGAAGTTTAGTGAACAGAAACATGTTTTAAAGGGTCAGTTATGTATAATACCTTTAAGCATGGTGGGATAGGGAGCGGCACGAAGAAATGTGTACAGCCATGAATACACATGCATCCAGCATGACTGTACTAAATCCTTTTGTGCGTTATACATCCCCCCTTTTGATCACAAAGAGCTCTCCCAACTGCCACATGACATTTGTGGTTCAAAATTCAAGTAGGTCTTTGTAGAAGGGTTGACATCGGAGCCGGTCAGGTTACACGTTCCAGCAGGATCACCTCTTGCGTAAAAATATACATGATACTTCCAACTTTAGCTAGTAGCTTAACTTAAAAATATGGTTAAACTTATCATCATGGTTAGTTTTAAGTGTATGAAATACTACCATCTTGAGTGGTGTTCACAAATGTAATGTGTGCACATATGTAAACAATATGTGTGTATTGCTGAATTGGGGTCTCGATTACTAGAAAATTCTTGAAAAGGCTTTTTTTGGTATTTATCCAGTTGTGACTGCTATGTTCAGGAAGGGTGTAAAATAATGGTCATCTCCTGCAGTTTCCAATGAATAATCAAGGTATCAGGTTAAATTAAAGTGAACAGCATCAACCCATAACAGCAGGTGCAAAATTGTCACTAATTATGAATTTGCTGGGTTCAGTAGTGACTATGCATGAATTATGTCGCATTCATTAAAAGGAACATTCAGAGTCCAATCGATGACAAGAGGAAAAAAATATCATTAGATTGTTTCTCAAAAATGAATTAATATTACTGAGATTTGCAAGTGAAGACAACTGCAGAAAGATGAAGTATTACTCTGCCTATGCTCCTACCAAATGCTTCTGCTAGGAAAACAGTTCTACTGGTTTAAAAAACATTAACAAACCCCAGCAAAAATATTCTATCATTCTTTCTAGAGAAAGAGGATTTGCACGTAGGTGTTGTCTAAATACATGAGAAACTTCTATGCATATGCTCCCAGCAGAAGTGGAAAAATCTTGTTTTCAGTACTCTTCTACTTTTTTTTCTTGTTACCCCATAACAAAAGGGGGGGAGTGAATACTTTTATTATGTATGTTTTAAATTATTTTTAATTGCCTTTTATTCATCCAATGGGAACATAAGCAGTAAAGCTAGTGTATGAAGTAACCTTTATGTATTAACTGCATTTTAGATTACCAGGACTTAAAAACACGCACTGCGAGCTCTGTATTACCAAAATGATAATTTTCTGAACCTGATGAATTATCTCAGATGACCCTCAGATGAAGAATTATGTTCTAGAATCTAACTACAATGGAGTAACTGTTGAAAATCTTGCACTTTATTCCCTCCACCGCCTTAAATAAAGCTTTTCCTTATGACAGAAATGTTGTTGTCCCAAACATCAAGTTTGAAATAGAGGAGTAGTGTGTCCACCAAGAACCTGTTCGTCTCCTATTCCTCCTCCCCACAGCTGTGCAGTCTTCTGCCCTCTTCAGCTCCTTCCCCTTGGAGGTCAACAATTTGTTCAGGCCCCTGTGCACCTTAGATCTGGTCGGCTGTGTCCTCTCAGGGAAGTTTCATCTCGGTAGATGTTTCTGATGTGCTGGCAGTGATTGAAGTGGTTGGGAATCATGTTCTGGTGCATGTCACCACCATCACTGACAACTCAAGTGGCAGCTGTTGGCCTGAGGTCCTCCCTTACATGCTGTCACCTTTAAGCAGGTGCTTAACTTTAAAGCTCATGAATGTTTCCATAGTCTTGTATGCCACTCTTAATGTGCTTAATTAAACACATGTGAAATGTTTTGTATACCTGGGGGCGGGGGATGTGGTGGTCAGCACTCGAGAGAATTGAATGCTTAAAAAGCAGAGAAAAATCAAATAGAATAAACACTAATAGTGCTCCATTTGGTGTCTGCATGAAGCAAAAATCTCATTATTTTTATTTATTAATGATTACTTTTCAGTCATCCATAATTTGAAAGCAAAATGGGATTTCAAGACAGCGGTGGGCTTATGTTTCTGCTGGTGAGAACCAACCCAGTGGCCACTTGCACCAGTAAATGTTTTTAGTGTCTATTACAGGAGAACTCCTTACTGCTTGTCAAAGTAGCTGTCCTCCATCAAGGACTGAGGGTGACTTTTTTTGATATGTTTGCTAAACAGTTTCAGAGCCTTCTGAAATATTAGTTAATTTTTCAAATATATGAGCTATTTTGTAGGTGGTGTTAAACCTACTAGAATAACTTTATAGTCTTTCTACAGGGAAGATGAAACAGTAAAATGGGCCTATTTCCTCCTGTTGGTCTATTCCCTCATGTTCAGTAAGTGCCTTCAATGAATTTATGTTCTCGACTAATTGCTTGCTTTTGCTTCAGATAAGAGCTAGTAAAATAGCTGCATGTAATTATGATATCTCCTTAATAAGCCTTCCATTTGTTTAAACTTTAAAAAGGCAGCTGAAAATATACTGTACATTATCATATGAAAGAACTGCAGAAAGCTCTTCTCTCTTCAAAATGCAGAGTGGACTTGTGTCAAAGTGATTTCAAGTGAAGTGGAGGTTAAAAAAAAAAGCCTTTTTGACCATGGGCACATTCAAAGATGATTTTGATTAATACAAACACATTTCATCATTTGTACTTGAAAACATTTTAAATTACCTTGCAACCACAACCAATGTACTTTATTAGTTTTGTATTCGCTTTCATTAACTCAGTCCTTACAACAGTGTGGATTCATTTAGTTTAAATTGTTTGGCTTTTTGTTTTTAGCTGGTGGCACAGAGAGGACTTTTCACAGGGAGCTTACAGGCACTTACTACAGCCCTAATTCAGCGTTTCTACTTTCCAAGCCCTCCATCTGCCTCATAATTATACATCATGGGTATAAATCAGCCTTCCTTGTACTTCAAAATTAAATAATGAAAGGTGACAACGCTAACTGGGGGGAATGATAAGAAATGCTGTCAAAACGGAAAGTGTGTGCCTCAGTTTCATCCATGAAAAATGGCCTGCTTCACAAAACAAAAGGCTTGGACAAAAGACCATACATTCTGTTCATTTTACATGAAAAACAATGGCCAGAAATTTTTCCAAGATATGGAAAATGCAGGCAGACTTGAAAAATATGTGGAGAAAACATCCCATGAATTTTAATTGAAATGCAAGAAAGGACAAAGTGCCTGTGAATGTAACGGCATTGAAAACAATATATTTGCTACAGAGCACTATAACTGCAATACTTTAACAGTTCTCAGCCTGCAATCTCATTAGTTCCCATGCTTATGCAAAACGCTTCAAACTTCTCATTTAGAAACATTAAGTTAGAAACCTTTTCCACCATGAATTGGTGCTGCTTCTAGGAGAACTGAGCTCTGGTGCCACTTGATATTGGTTCTCAGTGCAAGGCAAAAGATTCATGGTCCAGAATTTACTTAGCCGATCGGGTAAATGGATATGTATCTTAATTTTAAATGCAGCATGGATACCTAGTTTGCCTTCTTTTTATTTACAGAATAGCCATTAAGATGTTTCCAGTAAAATAATTATGAATTTCTGTTTAGAACTCACCTGAAAACACTGATGGAAAAACAAATGCTGATCTCTACAAAACTGCAAAATAAATGTGTGAAGCCACACAGTCCAGGAAAGGTACACACACGGTTGGGTTTTAAGTCAAGGGCACTCAGGTGCAGGCATACTTGATGTTACTTCATATGTGAAGTCATCAAAAGCTTGATCCAAATTTAAATAAATCAATGGGGATTTTTCTGCAAGTTTCAGCGGATTGATGGCTCCACAATGGTTCAAAACTGGGGAGGAGGAGAGACACTTTTTAGAAATGTCTAGGTGCCAACAGACCCAAATAGATACATTTTTTTTTTTAATATCTTTAGCATAGCGAAGAAAGTAAATATTTCTGGAAACTATAATTTCAGGTGCAATAAAATAGCTTAGGGAAACAGTCAGGGGAAAAGATCACTTTTAGTACTTTTGTCTGTGTGTTGTTTTTTCTGTGTTGTATCCGGTTTGTTCATTCCTGAAGGAGCGTGGGTTTAATCTAAGAATTGTGAATCTGACTGGGATTTTCTGAAGCACCCGAGGGCATCTTTTCCCTCATTTCTAAAAAATGTGTTTTGGACATCAAGGAAGCAATCTATGTGCTTAAGGACCTGAAGAACTCTGACAATCTGGTTTCAGGAGGAGCACATTAACTTACAACTGAAGAGGCGTTTGGAAATTAGAGTGCTTTTAAAAATGTTGTTGCAGGGGTGCAACAAAAGCTGTTGGCTTCGGGTTTAGTCTGAAATCTGTTTTCATGAGTTTATATGACAGTCTTATAGGCCTCGCTTGTACTAATAATTCAAACAGAAATACATTGTTCTACCAGTGAGTTTTTCTGTCACTTTTGCATTTATACAAACACAATGATTCTTTGCTTTGATGTGTGCACGAAACCAAGTCCCGTATTACTGGGAATTAGTTTAAATTGTATGAAAATGATGCTTCTGTAAGCAATACTTGCAAAGAGAAGCTAATACACATATTTACATTAAAACATGTATTTTGTGCCAGAGAAACACACAGCTATTAACCGCTGAATCCTACAATTTGGAGGGGAGGGGTGGTGGGAATTAAGCAGGCAGTGGAATGTTACTCTGAAGTGCAGTGTTGCAAGTTTACGTTATAGTGGCAGTATCCAATCAGTATTTTTAATTCTTTTAATTACTGAAATCTCCAGAGTACATAATGGTGTGGAATATACACATGTATCTGTAATAAACAACATGTATCTCGAAGAAATGGATTTAGTTTTGGCAACAATGTGATAGGGAGATCAAAGAGCTAGCTGGCATTAAAATGATTTAGATACATTTGTCATAGGCAGCTGTTATGCTAATCTCATTTATGCAGTTGTCAGCTGATAGGTTCTGATGAGCCAGCTTAGTGGGAAAATCATTAGTAGATCCCTATTGTGATAAATGTTATTTATTACTGTCAAATGGTATTAATGTTTGATTCAAAGATGGGAAATGGGCATCATCTACATGAAGTTCATCCATTCATGGTCAACGATGACAAAGGGAGTCGTTGAATTCCAGCCAAAGGAACTTCATTTCTGTAAGAAAAAAGAATAATGGATTTAATTTGCATATGTTTTAAAAGGGTAATGAAGTAATATGATGTTTATCTTGGTTGAAGAGTGGTAATTTTTGCTGGCATGGCTCCAGCAACATTGAGTCATTGTGCAGCATTTGCTGTTCAGTTGTTGGTTGTGGAAGGGGCTTTTCAAAGCAGCAGGTGCATAAGGGGGGAGGAAACTCAAATGATTTATTCATTAGGCCAAAAAATGAGCAATCTCAGTGTCTTTCCCCTTACCCTCCAGAAATATATTTGCAACCATCTTCCTTCATTTTTCTTCTGCTACATAAATATTTCTCTCTCTCTTCCTGTCTGTGGCATTGCCTCTCGAGTCACACGTAGATCCACACAGATTTCCACTCCATCTTTGTTGTTATTTGACTTTCTTCCACTTCATCGAAGTAGAAAAATGCACAGAGACAGTAGCGTCCCATTCCAAACTATCAGGGAGGTAAAAGTTGGGAGATGGTCACGTATGGCTGTAAAATGGAGTATCTTTTATTTATTTATTTTCTCTTTAGAAAGAAAATAACCCGATGTTTTGGCAAATTAGCTGTGCAGCTGCATTTTAAGTTGCTGAGAAGTGTCCCCCTGCTTGTGAATCTGCGTGGAGATGTCCCTCTTTCTCCTCTCTATTCCAATACAGCTGCAGTGCCGTAATCTATTTCTAATTTTTTAAAGTTAAATAAGAAACCCAACCAAAAACATCTCAAAAAAAACCCACAAAAAACCAGACCTCCTACGAAAACCTAATTATGGTGCAACCAATCATACAGTAGCTAATTTTAATTACTCATTACCAAATAGGCGTCAGAAACATTTAAACAGTATTGCTGTCTATATTCTGCCACTAGTAAATTTATTACTTATGCACATACAAATTAATTAACTTAGAGTACTCTGAAAGTTTCAAATAAATTTTTTAGAGTGAATAAATAATGAAGTGACAATGGTAATTTAAGGAAGAACTGACCAAAAAAGTACTGTAGTTAACATGAAGAAAACCAAAGTCTCACAACTCTGCTGCTTCTGTCCTGAGCCACTCATAGTCTTCATCTTTCAGTGATAACAAATTCCTGATAATCAAGACAATATTGGTCTTTTTAAAGGCAGGTAGAGGCTAAATTCTCATTGACTTCTAGCGAGAAATGAGTGCATGATCCTTTCATCTAGACATCCTCAAATTCCTATGGAAAACATTTAGAATATTTTCAGCTGCCAGTAGTGGCATTGGAGCAGGGATGGAGGTAGGTACTATATACAATACTGTAAAATATACCTACTTACTTATATCTTGCATATGAACTGGTAGCAGTTAATGCTATCTAAAACATGTAGACCAATTACTAAGGGGGTTATGCATGTCTTGACTTTAAAGAATTTGGATTGTGTTTTAGGGATGTGGTCTATATCAGCACAGTTTCTGGCAGTTTTCAGGGTTAGGTCTAAAAAGGCAACTCCAGTATTCATTTTTGAGGCTATTGAAAAACATGTTGCCTTTCAGATCTGCAAAGAAAGCTTGCAACGCAGTGCTGCAAATAAACCAAAAGTCATCCTGTAGTTGCTGCTGCTTAAAGCTTTTCTGACCAGTCTCAGCCCTATATTTGAAACATCTCTTATGAGGCTGCTCTCAGTATGTCACCCCTTTTCCGAGGCAGAAGTCTTTTGTAATGGCAGCTGAGCTCTGCTGTCCAGAATGTGAGATGGCACATGCCCTGTGTGTTGCTGTTCTACTGGACAGGATTGACCAGGCTGGTTTTACGTGTTTTCTAGGTGGTTGTAGAAGCAGAGGTTTGCTTCTTTTCCAATCTCTCTAAAAGGCTGATCTCTGGGCAACGTAGGCATAGCTGCTGATTGCTTGAGACCATTTGCCTAAGTGTTGCTAAGTCTTTCAGATCTCATAAATGAGATTCAGCAAAGATCCACAAGTTACCAAAATGTGAATCTTGACTTGCTATGAATTACCATGACACCACTGCCTCATGATCCATATCGACTGCTATCCTTAGTACTGTATGAAAATCTGCTCCATCTTCACTGTGATTTTTAGACCCAAAAAATGTTTCAATAAATATGTATAAGCTGTTTCTCCCAACAGCTGCATCTCTTGGAGGCTTGTTGCAGCCAGCTCTCCAAGTTTTCTGAGTTTGGATTTGAGTCCACTTCCTTTGCTACCTCCCCCCATATATGCACTTAGATAAGTGGTTTCCTTGGTTACTTCTGGCAGAAATTACAGTTGACCATAACCCATTATTAGGGTGCTATTTAGTACAGTACATGGAATGTAAGACCTCAGATCTTACCTATTTCTGAATTAGTTCCTGGCACTTCTCAGGCTTTTCTCTTTACTTCCCCGCCCCCCCC
>VYZM01004966.1:40533-50862 GCA_013398915.1 Dromas ardeola
ACATACTAGTTAGAGTTAAGATAGATTTAAAAATCTTGCTGTGGGAGAGCACATATATCTTTAGCTTACTTGATAGTCCTCTGAGGCTGTTCCTTAAAGTAGATAGATTTGTCTCAATCTGTCTTTACATTGAGATGTGCTGGGCTTGCTCCATTTGTTGTGATAAGAGTTGCTTTGTAGGTCATAGGAGATAAACGTAGATCTTGTTGAGAGATTTGCTTGTCAAACTGTGTGATATATTCCATGACTACTAACTTCTGGAGAGTGTGGGATTGTTATGACATGTATAATATACTGTAGGATTCATTCTGAAACCACTGAAATTCGTCACTTGTACACTGGCATATTGAATCACTACTTTATCAAGGATACTGAAAGTAGCTAAAATTGCTTCCAGCTTACTAATAGCTGGTTGACTGGTTAACTCTGATATCAGGATTGTCTCTGGAAATGGTACTAAATAGTCAGTAAATGAACATGTTTCAGTGGGTTTTCTTCCTCTCTTCTCTTTCTTATCTCAGGTGCTGCTTGCGTTTCTGTGGTGTCACTTCTAGCATTGGGGTCAATACTGCCTTTTGGGGGGGGCGTAAGTTTACTAGTCCTGCAGCACTGTGGGCCATATTTGTGAGGCAAGTCACCTTCCGCTTGGCAGATTGTTCTTGTACTATGTAGTGAATTCTAGCTAAGGCTTGAATTTCTGTTAAGCGATGACAGTTGTCTTGTAACTGTAATATGGAACAGATTTGTGCTAGTTCTCTCTCCTGTAGAGGATTAAATGGTATCTTGTAAAGTCATCCTTAAGCTGATAAATATATTTTTGTTCCCTAAAGAAAAAAAAAAAATCACTTGCTTTAGCTAAGAATTTTCATATGTGAGGTGATGAAACTTTTCCTGGTTGTGTGCAGTTTGTTGCAAGGACATGTGACATGAGTTATCTGTTGAAGAACTTGTGGATGATTTAAGGAGGGAAAGGAAACAGCTGTGCTATCAGGGGTTTGCTGTTTTGACATTCAGAGAGAAGTCTCCTAAAGAAATTGGAGGAAAATGAGCTGTAGGATCAGCCAGCAACAATATGAGGAAAAAGTAGGTGCTACTATGATTTCTGTAGGAAGCAATAAGGCAGTGGAGCAACAAACTTCTCCCTCCTTCAGTCCAGGTCCAGTCTTGTGGTCCAAGGCCCGTGAAGTGGGATAAAGGAAAATGTATCTCTCAACTGATGCTGCATCTAAAAAGGGCAGCTCCTTTTGCAATTGTTTGCTGCCCCCCTCCCCAGCCCGCACCTCCCCATCTGGCATGGTACAGGGAAGAGGGGAGCGAGTTACTGAGAAGCTGTTATCGCTTATGGTGAGAGGAAAAACGTGAGAGCGGGAGCAGCAGTTAAAGGGAGGAACTTAAAGGCAGATATTGGGGTGGGTTTTTTAAAGACTTAAGTACAAAAGTAACTTTGTCTATTTAGAAATTAATTAGATAATGAATACTTTGAATTTGATATCAGTGATGATAGGCATTTAAGACATGTGATGATATATACAGGCAGGGAGCTGGGGAAGTGGCTTATTCCTTTAAGGATCTATTGCAATAGAATGAAAAGTGTTTTGCTGTCTTGCAGGAACTGTAAGGAAGACTGTAAATACTGAAGTAACATCTGTGTTAAAACTGCGACGGTTTTCAGGGCATGTACTGTATTTTTCTGAAACGTTCCTTTTTTACTTTATTTGGTATCTCATGATGCATTTCAGAACAGCTGGCATTAAGTCATCAGTTGTCATCTACTTTCTGATCAAAACCTGGTGAATTAGTTTTTGACAAGCCTGGTCTGTGTCACTGCCCTGCTCTAGTCTTGTAGGTTTGCTTGCCTGGAAGCAAACATCTGTATAAAATTACTTGCAATCAATAATGATGCTTTCTCCCTGCAATGCAGTAGGCAGCTTTTTTATAAATGTACGTGTTGACAAACCCTAATATACTTAAATGCTGAATCTCCAAACCTTTGCACCTCATGAAGTCATTTATGTCGATACAAAGCAAGTGGAAATCACTCTAGACTGTAAGGAGGCCTTCTTTTAATTCCTGTTTTAGGTGCAAGTGTAATACAGCAATGGCCTTGCTAAAGAACATAAATGCATAGGAAATGCACTCTACTGATTTAAATTGTTCTCTTACAGAGCCAGTGGTCATGATACAAGGTATTATCACATGCTTCTGTTTATCAGATATGTAGTATTTATACTCTCACTCGGAAATCCAACCTTGATATAGAAAAGAAGGCATTGCAGTAAGCAACCTGTTAAATAACGGCGTAATTGTGCAAGATACATACCAGAACTGCAATATAAATGAGCATCAATGGTAGCAAAATATTTTTGTTTCTTCTGAGTATTTAGGGAATATAATTATCCTCTGAAGTGGGGAATACCATTTAGCAAGTTCAGCTTACCACTGCTGTACAATTTTTATGTATCAAGTGTTTCTAGGCCTTTATGTAAGGCCATTGGTTTAGTTTTTTCTATTTTGTTTGGATTTTTTTGAAACTATTAATTCCAGTAAGAATTCTTCTCTCTATGTCTAAGCAGGTCTCATACGTAGGTAGTTGAATACCTTTTCAGTTTCCCAGTAACTGTGATTGGTCAATTGGTTCTGTTTATAAAAGGTTTCTGCATCTGTTCCAACATACTGATAATCACACACACGTGCATGTCCACACGCACCCCCAAAAATCCAAATGCGTGTGCTTCTCTCAGCTACCACCTTGATTTAAGAGGATGTAAAATACAGGTTTGTATCCTAAACTTTTAATTATCTGGTTAGGAAATAGAAGAAATCATACAGGTTAACGAAAGGAAACCATATTAGAGTAAATTAATTAATGTAGGTGACAGGAACACAACCTGTATAGTTGCAGATAGTTATCAAATCAGGTTATCAAATCAAGCGAACTCATCTGGTTGGTAGCTAGTGTGCTTTTAAATTATTTCACTGTGGTTTTTTTGTTGGCTTTCCAATCTGTAGGAGTTAATAGTCATTTTAGGGAGACTGAAATTCGATTACATTACAGCTGATATTTCTAGCATTAATTTTACAATTTATGATTTAAATTTTGGTGAAAATATATTTAAAATTATTTCTTGTCAGATTCTCAAATTAGACATAATGAAAGCTGATAATATTCTAATATTATTAAGCTGGGTTTGGTGGTTACTAAGGTTGGTATGAAGAGACTATTCAGGCAATGAAAATAGTAGACTTTTAAAAAATATTAGCGGCATTGCAATAGAAATCATATATGTTATAAATCTGGTCACTTAACACAGTCGACCCATGTAGTAATTCTGAAGTTTTTGCTTATATTGAGAATATGCATGAACAATTGAGGGTCAATCTATTTTCCTCTGAAGCTGGGAAGAATCTTTGCTGATATCCAAGAAGAGCTTAATCAAATTTGGATAAAAGAACCAAGGATATCTTGGAAAGAAAGTGAGCAAGCTGAGGTAATGAGTGGTGGCCCAGCATACTGTGCAGTTCTTGTGGAATAAGGTATGACTTCAAAGGGTGTGCTGTGACAAGGTATGTTATCTGAGACGTGATTCCTTGCAATTTCAAGAACTCATTGATAGGGCCTTGTTCATGGAGTATCTGTGCCATTATGATGGGCTTGGAGAAGCAAGAAGTAGGATTAGATGAATGAGTAATTCTAATATCTCTATTTATTTTTTTTCCTCTGGGTAAGCATGGTGCTGACCATCAGCTGCCAGGTCACCCACGTAGCATGATGTGAAATTACTTTGGATACAGCAGTACTACTGCATGACATTCAGCACTTCTGACTGTCACTTAATATAGCCATCCTGATAGTGCTGGTCATCATGATACTTATTTTTTCTTTCTCCATTTTATGTAATCAGTAAGTAGACTTATGGAGGCAAATAACTTTACTAAATTCCCTTCAACTCGCTATACTTCCTTCACCCGAGGTGGATGTATTCTTTCCTGTATAGTCTTCTCAATATTCTGTATATTTCGAAAAGATTTTCATGTCCTAGGATCTCTTTTCAAAGAGTACTATCTGCTTACTCCTTTTGGGAACTAAATTTTTAGTTTCTGTAACGTTCTGATTGCCCTTTGAATATCTTAACTCCTATAATATTCTTCTTATACTAAAGGGACAAGAACTATGGCTGCATTCCAAATGTGCTTTCCAGTCCCCTATGTAGTATTAGAATGATTTATTCCAAGTCTTACTTTTGTTTACTATATCTATCCTAGAATCTCTCTCGCCTTACTAATTTAAATACTGTTAATCCTTGTGCAGATGGTTTTAAAGTTCTTTCCAGTACTAGGACCATATTCAACTCCTGTTAAATGTTTTGTGGCATATGGCCATTGAGAGAGCACTACCTTTTATTTTTTTGTCATCTCATAACCTTATCTTTCTTCACAATGAATTGCAGATGCCAGTGAAACCACTAACAGTATCAGCCTGTGATCCCAGTCTATTTGTCATTCAGAATTTTATTGCCATTCTCTTTTTGTCTTTACAAGCTCTAGTCTCTGGTTTTGTTTCATCAGCAAATTTCCTCACCTTCATACATATTTCATGTCCTAGGTCAGTGATATATAAAATGAACAAAAATGGGCCTAATACTGATTCTTATGGCATTCTACTAATCCCTCTCTCCCAAACTGCTCTGTCTCATAAACAGCTTCTGTCTGTGACATTTAAGCCAGTTCCCTATCCGCATATGTGGCTCACCCCAATACCATACTTAATGACTTTGGACCAAATGCTCTTTTCAATTGTGTGGTGCAGAGGGAAATAAAAGACTGAAAGAAGGGCAGAAAGGGAATGGAGGAGGAAGCAGAGACTTGGTGACCTTTCTGAAATCCATGCAACTTAAATTCCTTCTGCTGTCTCTCCTCAATTAAAATTTAGTTTTTTCAGGTGGTTCTTCCACTTCTGTTTTTACTTTTGAAGGTAAGATCTCTACTTGTTTGTGAGTATTAACTCACAGTATTGTTTGTGAGACTTAAGTGAGTACTGGGTTTGGGAGTAAGGTAGGTTCAAGGTGTTATCTTGAGTCCACCACTGATTTTGTGTGTGTCTTAAGGCAAGTTGCTTTCCCTTTGTCTTACTTTTCTGATATGTGAAATGAAGGGATTTGAAAAAAAAAAAATTGCTTTGGAGCTTTTGAGGTACTCTAGTATTTGGCTTATGAATCCTCTGATGGCTGAACATGCTATGCACTAAACGAGTCATTGGGATCCTGCAGGAAAATAATGTGGAAGAAACTGTTCCATCTTTACCTCGTTCTATCTCATACCATGGACTACTGCATATGTCCTGTAGCTCTCACGAGCATGGTGAGTCAGTCTCTAGAGGAACTTGGGATGAACCTGGTCTGAGCGCTGTTTGAACTGAGCAGATGAGTTCTGCATATTTCAAGTTGTCATGGTGAGTGTTTTCACATGGTTTAATGGTTTAACCCCAGCCAGCAGCAAGGACCACACAGCTGCTCACACAGTTCTCCCCCTTCCTCCAGAAGGGCAGGGAGAAGAGGGAGAAATGGAGGAGAAATGAAAGGGAAGAAAAACTTGTGGGTTAAGATAAAGACAGTTTAATAAACAATAACAGAAAAAGGAAAATAACAATGAAAATAATGATAAAAGAATATACAAGATACACAAGTTATACACAAGTCATGCTCACCATCCAGTGAACTAGTTGCCCAGCTCATCCCAAGCTGGATGGATTGTCACCCCCAGGCCAACCCTCATTTATATACTGAACATGATGTCTATGGTATGGAATATTTTGTTGGCAATTCCATTTTTCTGTCTATGCTCCTTCTCAGATTCCAT
Source organism: Dromas ardeola (assembly GCA_013398915.1). Lineage (NCBI taxonomy): Eukaryota > Metazoa > Chordata > Aves > Charadriiformes > Dromadidae > Dromas > Dromas ardeola. Next base: position 46,390 of record VYZM01004966.1, read on the forward strand.
GGGAAGCTGAAAAAGCCCCTGAATAGTATAAATATCACCTGGCAACAACTAAGACAATACGCATTATTGACATTCCTACCATACCAAATCTGAAAACACAGCAACCACTAGAAAGAAAATTAACTCTGTCCCAGCTGAAACCAGGACAACATGTCTAGTAAATAACAGACTTCAATTTCTTAACTGCAGAGTTATCATGAATTACACAGCTGCCTTAGACAGGTGTGTAATTAAGTTCATTATTCTTGGGCTGAAGTATTACAATGAAGAGTTTAAGGGAAACTGAATTGTGAACAGTAATGTTGCTGTGCTCGTGCCAAAGCTGGTGTAGGGATTAGGAAAGAATCGATGATCCTAGGGCAGAGAGGTCTTTTTTTACCATCTCTGAGGCAAGTTTGGTCTTAAGGTGAATGGCTGACCTCGGTCCTGTGTGGAACAAAAGGTGATGTATGGCTATCCATGCTGGCTATGAACTTATTAGGTGACATATCACCTAGGAACATAGCACTGGCATTAACCCATATTTCTACTCTGCACTAATTCAAAAACAAGTGTAATGAATATAAACTGATTGAAGAACAGGAAGAGGTCCCAGCTGATGTCAGTCACACTCAGAGTTTGCAGAGATTGGTTATCCTTTGGGCTCCCTGGTTCATAGCAACACTTCCAAACAAATTGTTTCTTTTTATGACTTTATAACCTACCTTTGTGTAGCTTATAGGCATTTTGTCTTTTGTAGACACTGAAATTCATTTTTATGTCTGTTGTGAATATATGATGTTTTAGTTTGTTTTGGTTCTAGCAAAAACTAGGAAAAGACTTCCAATAGGCCTCAATGTCCAGAAGGAAGAGATTCCGTTCTCTTTTGCTTCTGTCAACACTTCAGTTTGTTTCTGGGGCTGTCATCCTGCACTTTGAGAATCTAAGAAAAATCTCAAAATGGTAGTATTAAATACTTTGTCCCTTTAGAAACCGCTCTCAAATTGTATAAAGGGAAATAGTGGTGTGAGCACAATCTGTTAAAAATCCTGTTTGAAAGACAAATTCCTCCCTTTCCCAGACTGTGCAGCGCAGTTTACCACTAGGGGACAGGAAAAGCTTCTTTCCTTGACAGAATATTTCCGGTTTTCTTGTACCTATACCGAAACGTTCTCATTCTCTCCCTTGCCCCCTCTGTGCCCCCCAAATTGTAAAGCTTCTGTGCCTAGGCCTCAGAAATGTCTTTACTTGTCTACTTTTCCTCCTTTATTTCTAAGAGTATTAATTTAATGAAACACTTATTTGGAATTAAAAATCTCCTCTGTAGGTGGATGAAAGGTGATTTCTTTTCTCAAGGTAGCGGAGAATAAAGTCTCACCTTCTCTTTTGGAGCACTTCTTCATCACCTATTGGCTAGTTTGTAGCTTTACTTCTTGCTTTTTGTCTCATTTTTCAGACTCGGAACCTGTGTACAATCAATCATTCTTCTTGTCATAGAGGTGATAATAAAATTTTACCTGATCACACTTTTGTAGCCCTATTCAGGTTTTATTGTGAATGTGCTAGATAGTCAATACACTTATTGGCCTACAATGCTTTTGAAGTGTGCAGGTTCAAACTGTGAGCTCAAGATGTAATCCCATTAAGTTTATGCAAAGGATGGTTTGGAAATGGTGGCATATTTATTAGGGGTTTTCTAATGCGTTTAAAAAAACCCAAACCATTAACGAAACAAGCAAACCTCTTCAGCCTTCAGCATGGACTCTGAAACACAGCAACCTTCCCAGAGCCCTCTCTGCTTGCTCAGGAGTTACCTGCTGCTGATTAAAATGTCTGTGTCTGCTCCTGCTTGGATGTGCGGAGAGCTGCAACCAGCTTTTCCTCGTTTCAGGCTAAGTGCACTTTCCCTGACTTGCCTAGGGCAGGTGATGCTAAAGGGAGGCTCCTGTGGAGCCCTCATGCAATGGGCACAAGCAGAAGTCCCTCCGTGGGGAAAGCCTGCCTGTGCCGTGCCAATTGTGGCCCTCACAGTACGTTAGACCTGATGGTGGCTGCTGTCAGGAGGCTGTTGGCTGTTAAAGAGGGCCTTCGGAAGCTGAACTCTGCATACGCCAAGTATCATGCCTCCGACTCAAATGAGTTTCAAGGACATAAAATATTCGTGCCAGATTTTCCTTCACTGAGCAGTACCATAGCTGATGTAGAGGTTTCTTACAGGGTAAATGTTCAGCGGAGTCTCAAACTGTTTTCATTTATCAAAAACCTCCAATAAATTTCAGGTTTTGGATTATGAAACAACCGTTCATGTTATTAGCCAATAATTAACAATATGGGATTACTTATGTAGATGTAGTCACAAGATGTACTTTTGCTGAGATGTTCTAAAATGCAACCTGCCCACCAAGGAGAAAGTCCTTAATGCAGTCACAAAAATCACGATTTGACATGGTGGCCGAATCCTTATCTGAGGCCTGGGGAGCTGAGAGCCTATCTGCTGTAGGCTGAGAGGGCTCTTCTGACAGCAAACCAGTAAGGAGTACTAAATATTTATTTTAAAATATATTTTAAGAATGTAAGTGAGCAGTCTGTGGCTTTTCAGATGTTGATCTTCTCCAACTGGGGACACTCAGAGAGGGAAAGCAGTTCCTGCTTCACGGAAGGAAGCGATTTCCACGAATTGTTAGAGTCGTCTTGCAACGACCCGCTGTCACCGTTTCCCTTCTGTGCTCGTAGTCCCCAAACGGTACCACGCTTGCAGGCATAATGGGAACAGAGCACCAATGTCAACTTTTCAGTTGTTCAAAATTTGTAACTTCATCCCCAAAAGCTGCTCTTTTCTGAGAAAGGAAACACACTTATTCTTGCAAAAAGGGCCCATTCTGCCAGGGACAGACTGAAGGTGAACACTTTAGCTAAAAAGGCATTCCTTGCTGGAATAATAAACTTTGTTTGTTTTAATTAAAACTGACTTAGTGCTTGTGAAAGCTGCTGGGATTATGGCACTAGAAGAAAATGAATGGTTTTGCGATGTAATAAACTTACGGGAGAAGGTAGTTGTGGTTGCTGTTCTTTAACTCTGTTCCAAACAAAGGACCAAATGAAACGTACAGTATGTGTTACTGGTAATTGAGGGAAGATGGTTTATCATGAGTTTATCAACTTACAAAAATAACCAGTTTGCTTTCCATCAAGTATCCTCTGAGGGGTATTAATAGCCACCTTTCAAGAAACTAGTGGGGAAAAATGTAAGCTGTGCTTCAGGAGTTATTATTTCAGTTTTCTGTGGTGGCAGTTGAACTGTAAATCAGTGTGCAAAAGTGCATGCAGGCATCTGCAGACATGGCTTATTTTGTTGTATGTGGGAAAGATATTGACTTTGTGTTCTACAGCTTGGATATATCTATCTTTCTATATGTACAGCATAAATATTACAGCTGGAGTGGTTGGCAATCTTTGAATATAAAGTGTAGGCAAGGATTCTTTTCTTGGCTTTTCACCAATTTTCTGTAAGATAGAAATATTCTGTGTCTACCAGTTCATTTTAATGAGGTTTTGCTGCAATTGCATGTGAAATCTTCCTGTATTGCAAAAATGTGATTTATGTGTGACAGTGGAGTGTGTGAGCTGCAGGTCAAGCAGTAAATATTCTACCTGCAGCTAGGATGGTTTTGTGTTTATGGCATTATCTTTTTATTTATCTGTGTTCTGATATCATCCCCATACTATGTTTTCTGAGCATTGGGTTTAATTTTTGATGTTAATGTAGATTTTCAGGGTGACTTTGAGTTAAATCTCTTTCAGCTTCCATTTCCCAGTTTTTAAAACTAGATAATATTTCCGTATGTTAGAGGGCGTCAGGAGCACAAAGTTCATATTTGTCAGTGTTACAGGAGAAATAAGCGTCAGAGAGCAAATACCAAAGTTACTGAGACTGAGCTTTGGAAACGCAAACAGGATAAAAAGCAATGACAGCAGTTGCTATTGTCATTTAAATTTTATTTTAACAACGAAGTTTGAAATTAAGACGAAACTGAATGCACAAAGAAATAATTTGTATACATCATATGGTGATTGGTTGATATTTCTGTGAATGCTTATAGAATTTGAATTGTCTCCTGCTACCACTGGTAAGTTCTAAATAGGAAACAGTTCACGATGGCAGTAGCCATAAATAAGTTTTATTCCTGTTTGTATTGTAATCAGAAAATAACAGCATACTAAAATGCCAAAGCTGAATACTGGAGTGAGAAAACTTCCTTTAAACTTTAAAGGAAAGGTTCAAATACCATGGGGTACATTTTAGTTTGTACTTTGCAGATTGTATCATGTTTCATAATTTAGTTTACTACTGGAAGGATGTTATGCTTTAGACAGCAGCTGTTCCTAAGCACATTGCTGTGCCTCCAAGTTTAAAGGGAAGTTGAGGGTTTCCTGGGGGGGGAAAAAACCCCCAACAATAAACCAAACCTCATCATAGTTACCATTGAGACTTCC